>JAOEHQ010048606.1:0-10118 GCA_025447715.1 Asclepias incarnata
GATTGTTAAGACGTTCTTGATTAAAGTGTTTAACGCAATGTAAATGATGTTTACTATATGATATAAATGTTTACGAATCAAAGCTCGATCAAAAGTAAACGTTTAAACATGTTTCGAACTCGAAAGGGCTGAAATGCCATAACTTGCGGCGCAGGTGAGGTGAGCTGCGGCGCAGAGTCGGGCTGGGCAAGTACCTGGTCGAGTTTTGTGGCGCAGAGTGATATACTTGCGGTGCAGGTTCGATCATTTCGAGCTTTAGGTAGTGTTTACATGTATTTGGTGCATCCCAACCCTCAACAATGATATTCCTTTGATGTAATAACATAAAACAAAAGTTTTCCATACAAGTTTTTGACTATAATTTCATTGAAACGACTCCCCATTTTGAATCAAAACTAAACCAAACACAACCTACATTTTTGTTAGTTTTTGACATGAAGATGGCAAGATTATGACTTGATCATCTACTCCATAGTTAAAGCAAAATAATCAAAGAAGTTTAAGGATAATCACTTACTTACAATTGGTTCTTGAACCCTTGAAAATGCTAAGTATATGAAAGGTAGAAATGAATGATCTTGATTCTTGAATACTAGAAGAAATGGTAACCCTTTAGCTTGATTTTGAGATGAAATTATTATCAAAGTTTGTATTATTTTTGTTGTTGGTGTTGGAGGCCGGTTTTGGTGAGGATAAAACTAGAGAATTGTGTGTAAATCTTGATCAATTATGCAAGAGAATGGTTAAGGGGGGGGGGGGGGGGGGGTTGAGGTGGTTAAGCCCAAAAGTCCAAGTATGATGATGAGGGTGGTATGGCTTGAGGATTTTGTGTCTCCCCACCCTTTGAGGTTTTTGCATTCAAAAATAAAGGCATTTTGCTTTTCATTTTTAATATTTTATAAGTGTATAAAATCTATTTTTAAGTCTAGTAAACATATATGTAGTTGTAACATTTTGCCATCTTTTGTTAAATAATGTGATACACACAAGATAAATGGATTTGTTTAACATTTTAGACTCAATTGTACAATCTTCGAATACTTTCAAATATACGTAGAGGTTTTTGGGCATTTGACTAGTTAACTAATAATTATACGTTATTAGGAATCGTCTAAACGAAATGAATTAATATAATTAATTCGGATTAAAACTAACCGCGCGTTTATAAATACGAGTTGTTACACAAGGTGGCATAGTTAAGAGGCTTTCATCTTCAGAAAGTGCATTTAGGGAATTAAACATTTCAATAGCTACTAGCACGGATAGGGAGAGAGTCATGGCTTTGACTTTTCTAATTCGTAAGTAGTCACGAGGGTGGGAATCGAAATTGAAAATATGGTTTCCAGCTTTGAAAGGAGAGACTGTGAAGTTCTGCCAAGAACTGCATTGATCCCAGTGTGAAAGTTGTGAGTAGGATACAAGGCTGTGACCGTCTCCACTGAGGTCGATTCCACGGAAAGAATCACGAGTGAACCATATGAGAAAATTCCAACAGTTGCCATTCCAACATAAAATCCAATAACCTGCATATGGTTCACTCGTGATTCCACGGAAAGAATCACGAGCGAACCATATGAGAAAAAAAAATTAACGATATAAAATCCAATAACTTGCACAGGTATAAGACCTTCTGGAATCCCTATAGAAGCTGTCAAAATATGCATGCAACCTCACCAATATGTGAAGAGATCATATATCTATGTCAAGTCAATAAAATACAACTAGACACTACAATTACCACTAAATACGAACTTGCTCTTAGAAATCTTACGAGCCAGCTTGGCAATTGCGTCACAAACATACAAGGTAGAAATGACAATTTCGACCAATTAACTTGCGGATCCGTTTTGGTTAATGGTTATGTTTTATCTTTGATAGGTAAAATGGGTTTTGAAAATAGCCTAAAAGGAAAAGGGTGGAATGGGTGAAACATTTAAAGTGAAAAAATAACTTAAAAGGAAACATGTGAACAGGGTAAAACGGCTTACTCTGGATGAAAGTTGCCAAAAGTGTAATTTTAATGCATAAAACCTCCTAAATCGTATTAGAGCATCAGGTATGGTGAGGAGACACAGAACCATCCAGAACGCCATCTCAGCGCCACATCAGCTTTCACCATTTCATTAGTTTTAGGCCGTTATGGTTGCCGAACGACGCAGAACGCAGAACACTACTTTTTCATTTACTTTTATAAATTACTTAAATTATATTTTAAACTAATTTTATTTTATAATACAAATAAAATACATTAATAAAAAGAATACATCATGTTAAAAATATTGTTGATAATAAAATTAAAATTAATACAATCATTATATAAAAATGATGATAATTGAGAGACTAAAGAAAAATATTAAAATAAATGTCACCTCCATCAAAAAAGCCTGCAAGATAGACAATACACTATACAATTACCATACACTATATTAATTAAATATAATTGCCATTTTATATTTATATTTGTTCTTCATCACTCTCTCCCATTCCACCACAAAATCTCAGCAGCTCAAAATCATCAAAAACACACACACACATACACACACAGCTTCATAATAATTTCAAAATAATCAAAATCAAATAAATTATCTCCGTGAACTTCGATTCAATAGAAATCGATGATAATAAAGCGTATATATCTGTTGCTAACCTCAGATCTAAAATTCTCTCTCAAAAAAAGCTTAGTCATAAGGATTTCGATCTCCTTTTCCTTGATCATCTCACCGGCCAAGGTTTCATCCCTTTTCATTTCCTCCTCTGTTTTGGTTTTTGATTTTATGTATACTATAGTCAAATGGTTTGGTAAATGATTTTTTTTTTTTTTTTAAACCAAACTTGTATATATATTTATTTAGATTTGGGACCATCATATTCACTAAAGAACAAAAGAAAGCAAGATGCCGGACATCGGCAAGGAAACCAAGGATCTTGATGATTCTTGATGTCGTGTTCGGCAAAGAACAGGGGAGGAATGGATGGGTTTCGGTGCTGACTGCCAACTAAGCATCCGGGGTTCGGCGTTTTTGTTCCATACCCAATGCTCTTATTCATTAAGTTAAATAACTATCCAAGTAATATATATGACATAGGTAATCCTATTTGACACATTAATCATCTATGAAGAGTATTGTTCAAAAGAAAAAAATCATCTATGTATCGTTTAAAAAAAAAAAATCATATATGAAGAGTATACTACAATTGGACAACAAATATTTCGGTCAATCCAATCCAATATAACTGACCCATTACCCAACCTGTCTAATCTATCCATTTTGCCACCTCTAATACAAATTATTTTATGGGAATGTAGGTGGGCATGGGCTTAGTTTGGTTTTGTAGACCCGCACTCCAACTATTCGAGGTGAAGGATCCAGCAATTGGGTTGAGGGTTAAAACAACTTTATAAAGAAATGTAGTGGAGAAGGAACACAAACTAACCGAATAAATGCTTTCATGTTATTGTAAATGGACCTGCCTTCTCCAACTGCAGCCACAAATCGTGTTAAAATTATCATCTGCCAAGACCATGTCTGAAGCTTCCTTCGCGACCTGGACAAAAAGTCAAGAGATTCATGAATGAACGAAAATTTATTAAAAGATAGATAATACTTATACGTTAATTTAACATATCTTTGAGAGCAAACAGAAATACCTCGGTCCCAGCAATACTCATCTCAATTCCTATATCAGCTATTTTAAAAGCAGGAGCATCATTCACACCTTCCCAGTCATTGCAACCACTTCACTAGCAGTTTTGAGCAATCTCACTAATTCTTGTTTATGCTTCGGTCCAGCCCTTGAAAAAAGAAGGCCTCCTTTCTGCGTTAAGTGACCTTTTGGATCACGATGTTCCATGAATTCTTTTTCCTGTTATGCTTTTAGAACTGATGTGCTCATCTGGTCGAAATACACCTATCTCACGACAGATTGCTTCTGTTGTATTCTTGTTATCTCCTATTATTACCATAACTTGAATTATAGCTGCTCTGCGGTCTTCAATGGCTTGACGAACCTCTTTACGAGGTGGATCCTGGTTAGAAGAATTAACACACACTTAAGTTGAAATATTTAAGGTAGTTATGAACTAAACATAGCAAAATGGGAGGGTCGAGCAGGTTGGCATTGGCTAATAGGTCAAAACAGGTATTTTGTTACAGCCGGTCTGACCAGGTTCGGGTTATCCTAGAACATTCGATCACCAAAACTTTTATAGTTTCTCTAAATAAATATTGTGTAAAAATAATTAGTTCAATAATAATCTGATTTTCAATAAAACTATTTGGGAGGTTTCATGCATTAAGCGTACAATTTGGGCAAATTTTGAATAGTTTGACCCATCGATATGACCCGAATCTGTTTAAGCTAATTATCTTGATATTATTAGTTTGACTCGTTGAGGATAAAATTTAACCGGAAACTACCCATTCATAAGTAATTCGAAAATGAAACCTATAAACGCATCATATCAGAAAACAGCTATAGAAGCATGGGAACTACTCACCCGCAGTCCAACCATGCTTGCAAATGTTAGGCTACTCTCAATTGAAGAATAATTTGCTGGATCAAGTAGAAGGCTGTGAGCAGGATGGTCTTCATTTCCATTATATGTCTTAAACTGTTCGGGCTCCTCCTTATATGCAAAACCCAGTACACGTAATGCACTTCTTGACATTTCATTAAGGCTGTCTAAGATAACTTCTTTTGCCTTCTGATCAATTTCAACAGTAGAACCATCAAGCAACCGGACAAATGAGCTTCTTTCCAACAAATTTTCGATTGCACCCTATCCAAATTTAGTAACTACTGCATTAATATTTTCATGAAGAGGAGCAACAGAATGATTTTGATTATTGGATGATCATCAAGAACAAAGTGTTCATGTTAATAAATTATTTGAGCAAAATCTTTAAGATAAACTCGATGTTTTACCTTCACAAGTAGTGATTTTTTCCACAAAAGTGGAGGACACAATGACCCCCATAGATTTCCTATCACAGTCAAACTCAAGGGTGGCGATCCTACTTTCAAGTGTCCATGCCTCGGAACAACCTGCATTTATAGAATACATGAAATATGTAACCAGATATACATAACAAAGAGGAAAAGGAGAGATAAAAATATGACTTGGCCACGATGTCACTGTAACCTTTAGATGAAATAGAATTCAATCCAGCAGGAAGCCCCATTTTCTCAACAAGAACCTAAAAAGGGAAACCGATCAATGATTTATATTGTTTAGCATAACTCAAGTTAACATACACGTCATGTACTGTGGTGAAAATAAAGAATGGGACATATCAAATATCATACCTTCAATGCTGCCTCAGTTGGCATCCCAATCGCAACATGACCTTTTTCAGATTGTTCAATACCAGCGTCATTAGCCAAAGATGCAATTTTTGCAACTGTTTGAAGATTATCATCCATTTTCCTAGCTGTCCAGTCCCGTATTTTCCCATCTGAAGGATTGTAGGTGGTCCCTTCCACGATGAATGATCTAATCGTATTTGTTCCTTGACCCATGGCAACAAGCTTAGTCACCGCCATCTGGTTAGTGGTAAGAGTACCAGTTTTATCAGAAAAAATCACGGTCGTACATCCAAGTGTCTCAACACTAGGTAATTTTCCGAGATGCCTCATGAATTTGAGAATGCACTTTCCTTATCTCGGTATTCATCCGAGTAGATGTAACCAAACAGATACAGTTTCCATTTACAACTGTCGTCCCTGCAAAGACAATACATTTCTTCTCTTGGATATCACAATCCTCGGCTACAGGCTTTGTTGTTTTACCTACGGCTTCACTCTCTCTAGTAAGGGAGCTCTGTTCTACCCGAAAGGTTGAACTAATTAACTGTAAGAGTAAGACCCTCATATCAGCCGGTACTTTGTCACCAACCCGAAGCTCAACAATATCACCAAGAACAAGTTCCTTTGCAGGAAGACTTGAAACCTTTCTGCCATTACGTATAACAGATGCTTGTCCTGACGGAATGTCTTTAAGAGCCTCTAACGCTTTTTTTCTGCGTTGTTTTCTTGCCAAACGCTGACCATTGCATTAACTATTAGTATAGTATTAAAAATATAACTAGAGGCTCAACAAAGTCCGTAATCTACATATTGCCACTTGCATCGTCATCATACCATGCTAGAACAAATGATATCAAAGCCGCGGCAAGTAAAATCCTAACTAGTGTATCGTTAAACTGATCTAAAACTAGCCGCATATCCAATTCATTCTTTCCATAAATCTGTAACCTTTTCTCGACTTCACTGTCAGAGAGCCCCCGTTCTCTATTCACCTGGTACTTCTCTTCACATTCATAGAAATCTTTTGCCCATGCTGCATGCCTGCATAAACATTGTGATCCTTTGACGACGTTTTGCTTGTACTATCTTTCATCCCGCCCATCAATAATCAATCCACGCTATATAAACCAAATCTGAAAGCAGTCCTTCCAATATTATACATGTAGAATCAAGAATTTAAGTACATATTTTGCAGAAAATTATACAATATGTAAAAGTGTAAAACTGTCTCTAAGATACCATCATAAAACAAAATTCATAAACACATGTGTAAGGGAGACAATTCCCAACAATTCACAAACTGACAAACCCAACACTAAAGTAAACGGAAAATTTGTACGGATGGGACTATTTTTGTCACCTATGCTGTTTCTAGGATTTTGGCAAATTTTTTTTTGTAAAACTAGGAAGTCCGGTGTTTTGAACGCCGATCTTCAAATACGTGGCTAAACATAAACCGGTTCCCATTAATTACTCATGCCCCATTAATTACTCATGCAATGCATTGGAGATGCCATGTATTTGAAGTTCGGCGTTGGAGATGCCACTTTTCGCTTATTTGGCAACGACCGGCGTTTAGAACACCGGACTTCTTAGTTTTACAAAAAAAAAATTGCCAAAATCCTAGAAACACCGTACAAAATTTTCAAAGTATACAGGATAAGGACATAAGGTTAGTGCTAAACAAGTTAAGGTTGTATACAGGTCGACACTTCTTGGCTTGGCCCAGGTGCAGGTTGACCTTTCCAACCCTCAAACTTTTATAAAACAGGAAAACTGCTAGAAAATGTATGCAACTTTAGTCCAAAATCTCTATTGCATGTATCTAATTTAGAGTGTTTCTTTGTCCTACTTTCAAATATAAGCTTTACACATTAACAAAATACATAGATCGAATACATACAATAGTAATATTTAAAAGTTGAACACACACGTTAACAACATTTGAAGTTTGATACATCATACATACTATAGATTTTGGGTTATAAAAAAAAAAAAAAAAAAAGTTTCCGAAATACTTAACCCACAATACAATACAGAACTGAACACTACAGATTATAAATATATATTCAACTTTTTCTTTCCAAATATCTTAACTTTATATGTGTGTTTTTTTTTTTTATGTTTATGCCATAATATTGTATCCTCGCAATTACCGCTTGGGTAAACACTCTTTTGCAGGCCACTCGTAGGGTGGACTTAGAATAGTGCCTGTGAATCATATGAATTTTTTTCTAAGCAATGTAAAACTTTGCAAAGTTTTGTTTTTTTTTAAAATAAAACAGGTCAAATATTTGTATTACAAGTATTTTTAATTTGCATATCACATCGTTACAACTAAAAAAGTATTGTCGAACGCTCTAACTATTTACTCTCACACGCTCTGGCTGGAGATCCTTTGGTAAGTAGTCTCTTTATCCTCGGGTAGGGGTAAGATTGTCTATATTTCACCTCCCCAATACCCCAATACCCCACTTTTGACGGGATTGAATACCGTTGTTGTTATTGTTGTTGAATACTATTGTCGAATTTTTTCGATTGATTGGTGGTAACCAAAAAACATAAACTTTTTCTTTACAAAGTGTCCATCATGAAACTTGAACCCTAGACTAAAGGTTGATGCCTGTTTCTCTTTTGGTGCAATATTAGATTTGCTTCTTGTAATTTGACTTTTGTATAGCCTTTGCTTGTTGACTGGCTCCCTATTTTTATTGCAGATCAGATGCAAGTTAACAATCTCATGCTAAAAGTTCAATGTCTTTAATCCAAAGTCGTCTTTTGTTCACATAAGTCCGAAGCCCTTTTTGTCATTCTCTCATTACATATGTACATGAGCTATATACATCTCAATATGAATCATATGGATTCAAGTTTTGCTATTATTTTTGGGGTCCGATTTGATTCTAGTACGATAACTCAACCGTTTAATACCATAAACGGGACATCTCGATAAATAAACAATAAAACTCTCAATATCGACCGGCCTGTATGATCTAATTAATCTAACGTACTACAAGTTTCATTTGATTATCAGTAATTGATTGTTTAAAATTCAAACAAATTACGTAATGATTATCGTTAAAAGATCATGTAAATATTTAGCTTCTTCAATAACACATAATATGCATGCAAAAAACATACATGCAATAGAAATGATGCCTTAAAAATGACGCTAAAAGAATACATATTCGTACGGATTATAATTAAATGGGAATTTATGGGAATAAAGATAGAGAGATCGAGTATATACCTTCTTTTTGGCTTTTGAGTTCCCGGGAAAGAGAACCTGAAAATTGAGATGAGTGACAATGATATAAATATTTCTGAATTATCATAAATCGTAGTATTTCACATACTAAATTAAACCACCCAAAGGTGACCAGTTGTTAGCATATTTGCAATTTTACGAGAGGTATCAAGTTCGAAATCTTATTAAATACTTTTTTTTCTGTTAAAAAACAAAAATCTCGTACATGTAGGCCATGTACATACTTCTTGAGTAAACTTAATCAAAAAAACATCTTTCGTTTACTAATAGAAATTAGAGATGAACAATTTTCCTAAAATCCCGATCTCATCCCGGTATTGGAAAGTGCTACTGAATTTCAAGTAGAACCTGGACCGGTATCTACTTTTGGTGGTTTCTGGGATTGGTACCGAGAAAATATCAGAAAATACTGGTCCCGTAACGGTGCCGGTTCATGTGGGACTGTGATCGGTACCATGTTTTCGTGATTTTCGGAACCGAAATTGATATATTAAGCCAACATTATCTATTATCTATACTACTATATAAAGCATCATACCCCTCCTTTTTTAAGTACAAACATTTTAAATATCAGTTTTGTCCCTATACACTCAACACACCTAACAACTAACAAACATGGTTTACCAAAAATACATTTAATGATTTATTTTACAACATCTATCTCTCAACTTCTAAAATAACTACACTACCTCCTTTTACAACAATTATCTTTACATCAATAACTTACACTACTCGCCACTGCCACTGCCACCACCATTACCTGTCGCCGCCACCACCACACCGCCACCACTACCACCATCACCGCCGCATTGCGCGGACTTACGTCTAGTTTTGTTTAATTAACCACGTAATCAAGGATACTTTCATTGTTTCCAAAAATAAACCACCATAAAATTGGTTTAGGCGTCTGATACTCTGATGTCTTAACAAGAACTCTCGGGTTCTATAAAATAAAGAGATTTAAAAGCTTCTATAAAATAATCCATTTTAGATGGGATGAACCGTGTCAGGCCACGACACCTTCCACAATATCACAAACAACTACATATGGGGATGGTGTTTACGTGCATATCTTTGACAACCAAAATGAACAGAAATATGTAACAGTAACAAAAAGGAATTAGTTTATAAAAAGGATTTTGTTTGGATCTATCTAAATTTAATGAAAAAGACACATTTACTCTCGCATGTGACCTGCACATGACCATATTTAACGAAAAGTTTGACTCCATTAGTGGGAGGTACTGCCAGTGTCCGTTTTTGACAAGTTTGGGTACTATTCGCGTAACTTTTTTTACTAGGTACTAAAAGTGTGATTTTGGTATAAACACAGGTACCATTCTTGTAATTTACCCTAAATATTATATATAAAAATAAAAATATCTACCAATAAACTAAAACATGATTGAGGTTTCCTTTGATCGACAAGTGTCATTTTATTTGAGCGGCACATGTCTTTTTAAATCTATCTTTATATATACTATAAGACAACTGACCTAATAGCTTATTAACCAATCATAAGGCTCGATTTTATTAAATTAGA
>JAOEHQ010048607.1:0-10118 GCA_025447715.1 Asclepias incarnata
GAACTCAAATGCATTCTCATTAAATAACCAAACTTATAGCATAACAATTTCAGGACACAGAAATGACAGTTGTTACATCCTACCCCCGTTAAGGGAATTTCGTCCCGAAATTAAGTAGTACCAATGCTATCAAACAAATGCGGATACTTAAGCTTAAACTGATCTTCGCGCTCCCAAGTGAACTCGGGTCCGCGTTTAGAATTCCAATGAACTTTGATCAAATTGTACCTAATCTTATTTAACTTGCACACCTTTCGGTCTACGATCTCTACAGGTTTCTCAACAAAATTTAACTTGTCATCAACCCAAATTTCGTCCATAGATACGTGTCGATCTTCTTCAGCTAAACACTTCCGATGATACGAGACACGAAACATATCACAAACTCCTTGAAGATTATCCAACAGTCGCAACCGATATGCAACTTTACCAATTCGTTCTATGATCACAAAAGGTCCTATGTACCTTGGTCCTAGTTTTCCAACTTTCACAAATTGAACCACTTCTTTCTAAGGAGAAACCTTTAGTAACACTCGATATCCAACATTAAACTCTAATGGTTTGCGTCTATAATCCGCATACTTCTTTTGTCCTTCACGAACTAATCTGAGTCATTCCTTAATGTAAATAACCTTATCTGCAGTTTCTTCTATGATCTCGGAATCAATCAAATGACCATCCCCAACATCAGCCCATGCAACAGGCGATCTACACTTTCTTCCGTACAACGCCTTAAATGGTGTCATATTAATGCTAACATGATAACGGTTATTATATAAGAACTCTATCGAATGCAATTGATCATCCCAATTAATTCCAAAGTCTAATGTACACGCACTCGCAACAAATCCTCCAATATCTGAATTGTTCGCTCACCCTATCCATCAGTCTATGGGTGATACATAGTACTCATGTCCAGTCTTGTCCCGAAAGCATTTTGTAAACTTCACCAGAAACGAGAATTAAATCAATTATCTCTATCAGCAATGATTGATACAGGGACTCCATGCTTTGCCACAATTTCCTTCACATATAACTTCACTAACTTCTCAGTAGAATCTTTCTCACAAATAGCTAGGAAATAAGCAGACTTGGTCAATCGGTCAACGATTACCCAAATCATATCATGCCCATTCCTTGTCCTCGGCAACTTAATAAAATCCATAGTAACACACTCCCATTTCCAGTCTGGCATCTTAGGCTGCTCTAATAATCCAAATGGTTTCTGATGTTCTGCCTTTACTTGCAAACACGTCAAGCATCGACTCACAAATTCTACCACATCTTTCTTCATGCCAGGCCACCAAAACATATCACGCAGATCATAATACATTTTGTCAGCCCCCGGATGCACAGAATATATAGAGTTATGAGCCTCGTCCATAAGTAACCTTCGTAATTCACCAGTAAGAAAAATCCATAGTCTATCCACAAAATATAATCCACCGTCATCCTTCATATCAGATGTACCTCCATACCCCTCAACTCATCCTTGAGAAGTTTCTCATCACCAACAACAATCATCTGAGCTTCTATTATTTGATCTCTTACACTTCGCTGTACGGTAATACTCATTGCCCGAACTTTCCTAGGCTTAACCCTCTCCTTACGACTTAAAGCATCTGCTACTACATTGGCTTTCCCCGGGTGGTAGCGGATCTCACAGTCGTAGTCACTGAGCAACTCTAACCATCTCCGTTGCCTCATGTTCAAATCTTTCTGATTAAAGATATGCTGTAGACTTTTGTGATCCGTGTAAATCACACTCTTTGTCCCATACAGATAGTGTCTCCAGCTTTTCAATGCAAACACAACCGCTCCCAATTCCAAGTCGTGGGTTGTATAATTCTTCCCGTGTATCTTTAACTGACGGGAGGCATATGCAATTACTTTTCCTCGCTGCATTAACACACAACCCATCCCTTGACCAGACGCATCGCAATAAACCACCAGATCGTCTGTCCCTTCCGGCAAACTCAGGATCGGTGCATTGCACAACTTGTCCTTCAAAGTCTGAAATGCAACTTCTTGTCTCTCGCCCCAATCATACTTCCTATCCTTCTGAGTCAATATAGTCAGTAGTTGGGCTATCTTTGAGAAGTTCTCGATAAATCGTCGATAATAACCAGCTAACCCCAGAAACTGTCTGATCTCAGTAGGTGTCTCAGGAGTCTTCCAGTTCTTCACAGCTTCAATTTTACTTGGATCAACTTGAATACCGTCCTTGTTTACTACATGCCCCAAAAACTGCACTTCTTCCAGCCAAAAATCACATTTCGAAAATTTGGCATACAGCTTTTTCCTTCCTAAGCAATTCCAAAACTTTCCTCAAATGCTCCGCATGCTCTTCTTTAGATCTCGAATAAATCAGTATGTCATCAATGAAGACGATCACAAATTTATCCAAGTACGGTCCACAAACTCGGTTCATTAAATCCATAAATACAGCAGGAGCATTAGTCAGTCCGAATGGCATGACGGTGAACTCAAAGTGTCCGTATCGCGTGCGGAAAGCAGTCTTTGAGATATCGTCTTCGTGAACCCTCAACTGGTGATACCCCGATCGTAAATCTATCTTTGAAAAGCACTGAGCTCCTTGAAGTTGATCGAACAGATCGTCGATCCTAGGTAACGGATATACGTTCTTCACTGTCAGCTTGTTCAGTTCTCGGTAATCTATGCACATACGGAAAGAACCATCCTTCTTCTTGACAAACAAAATCGGCGCTCCCCATGGTGAGTGACTAGGACGAATAAATCCTTTGTTCTGAAGTTCTTGTAGTCGTGCCGACAATTCTTGCATTTTAGTCGAAGCCACGCGATAAGGTACCTTAGCTACGGGAATCGCCTTTGGAACAAGATGAATGCGAAAATCGAGTTATCGTGAGGGAGGTAAACCAGGTAGATCCTCTGGAAAGACATCAGGAAAATTGCGAACTATGAGGACATATTCTATTTTGACCTCTTTGCCCTTAGCACTCCATTTTGCACTTTGTATGTAACTCATCTCGCTCCACTTGGATCTTCAATTTTTCGCCATCAAACAGAGGTATCCTAACAACTTAGATCTACAGACTACGACAGCACCAACGAAAGACAACCAATCCATACGCACTATTATATCGAAGCTACTCATTCTGAAAGAAATGAGATCTATCAGAAATGCACGATCGTTGAGAACTATTGTACATGCGCGAACTATGCTATTCAAATGAACAGCCCAATCGTTAGTTACTTCATTCTTATGAAACGCAGGTATTGCGCTAGGACGAATACCCAATAACGGAACAATATTAGTGAACACAAAACTGTAGTTGATACCAGAAACGAAGAGTACGGTAGCATACTAATCGTTAACGAGAAACGTACTTAGGATAATGAACATGAAACTATAGTGAGCACTAGAATTCGATGAATATAATAACTTAGTGATTATTGACGAAGAAAGTATTCGTGATGACATTAAGATCTACACCAGCCTCAGCAGCATTTAGTACGAATGCCCTACCCCTGTTCTTGCCAATTCTTCAGTGAATGCAATTTACCTTAACATAACCTCCTTCATAGTGACAAAAGTAGTTGACTTCATTGACAGACGCATTTGAGGAGGCAACCTTGTATGAACTTCTCCATTCGCCGAGTTATCGACGTAACCAAATGAGGAACCAATTTCCCTAAGTTGTTGAATCGGGAGACATACCCTGCAGATCAGCTCCCTCCATTTTCAAATTCCAAAACTCTTGTTCCAACTTTTTCACTTCTACTCGATCACAGAACTTCTTTCTCATCAAATCCTTGAAAACATCCCAATCCATATAGATCATTTCATCCTTGCCCCGAAAAACTATCTGCTCCTTCCACAAAGAGGTCGCATCGTGAGTCAACCTTCCAGCTGTATATTTTACTCGTTAACGGGGGGCACACTCACTCATTTCCGCAGCCATCTCTATCTGATCCAACCACTGTTCGAACTTCACCGGTCCACCCTTACCATCATACTCTTTTGCATCACTATATTTGAATACCTTGAATTTGCACCCCGGATGCCTACGCTTAGTCCCTGCTCCAACATATATCCTCTGAGCATCATCCACAAATCCCTTATTTTCAACAGCTACATTATCTCTACCACCACCATCACCGTGACGTCCTCCTCGGTTATCACGTCCACCTCGACTGGTGTTTGATCTAGCGCGTGCCATTATTCTATACGAAGACGAAACCCTTACATGCGAAACGTATTCAGTGGCTGTAAAATGATGAATCACTCTCGGCAAGCACACTCGTCTTATGACTAAGGGAGATACTATGGCAATCCTAATTATTAACAATTAATAATAATTATAATAATAATAATACTATATATATATATATATATATATATATACATTTACACATATGTAATCTCATATGGTCCGAATCCATCCCTACTTTTGACGTACTCTCAGTGCTTATATATAGGGTGTACCGGCGGCTAACCCACCACACCTCAAGCACATCAAAAGTATACCAAGATTCGGTTCCGACACATTTTCTCTATCTTGGCTTTGTATGTATACAGGGTGTACCAGCGGCTAACCCTCCACGCCACCAAGTCAGAGAAAATATATCGGTTTACCTACCATACTTGATTACGCATGCGCAATCCATGATCTTGATAACTGCCACCTTGCATCCTGTAACCGTAGAACCGTTGATCAGGCGTTTCTATGGTTGCAACATGCAACATTTTGTTTATCAGGATCACTTCACTTTGCAACACATAATTCAAATAAACACAAATCAAAATAATAATAGAATCACCATTTGAACAACTCATAGTACAAGCAAGGATGCAAAGGATCATGCAAACTTAGTGGCGACGTTAGCACATCTTGACACATGTAATCTTAGAAAAATCCAATACTCTTTATTCATATTCAAAATAAAGATCCAAATGTGCTACAAAATAAAGGAGAACAAAACATGAATGCAAATCCAATAGTGATCTTAGAAAAATTCCTAAAAACTATCCCTCTCACGCACAAGTAGCATCGTAAGGCGAGTCAGAATGGACGGTAGGAGGATAAGTGACTTTGTGTCGTTTCAGTCCAACTCGGCTTTCTTGTGACTCCCCGGAATTCGCCGGACTATAACACCTTTCTTGAACCGAGTTCATAGGTCGGTATTCGCTTTCAGCGTCAGATTCCAAAGCGGGGTCTACAGGTATTGCAACTCTCTTGTTAGTGTTCTTCTTGCATTTTTTTCTTTACTTGGACTCTCTTCACGCTTTCCCTTTAACTCTACCTCGGCTTCATCTTCCGAATCTTCCTCGGAATCCTCTTCCGTTTCCTTCTCAGAAATCTCTTCAGGATCCTCCTCCGGATCTTCTTCCGGTTCTTCCCTAAGGTTCTTTCGGGTTCTTGGTACGGCGCTCGAGTTTCTTCTGACGAGGTGTCAGATTCGGTGGGTTCAGGGAGAGGACGGATTGGTCGGGTCCTATGAACTCCTATGCAACTTTTCCGGCTGTGAACTTCATGCGCACCATAACTACGATAACCTACTATATTAGCGCCTAGAATTTGAGTATCTTTCCTAGTTTATGTACGTAAAGATTTCCACTAATAGAACTCACTCAAGTGCTAGTACCTTATGAAACACTACCCTCAACATTTATACGGTGCACACATTGTTCCTAATATGTATGCTATATGAGGGTACTTAGGTTATAGTCTAGGCCGAACCACCTAATTCTCTATAACTTGGCTCTGATACCAATCTGTAACACCCCAACAAAGGCGGAAATATGGGATGCCACGATAAGCACAAGAAACAATGGAATTACATAGATATACTAAATGTACTTTGAACAATTGTCCAAAATGAACTCATAAATATATAAAAACCAAAAATAATAATGTCAACAATGAAAATCCAATAATAAATGCAATGTTTGAACCCAAGGCAACTACCTTATAGGTAACAGTCACAACTATGATCCTTGCATCCACTGGTCACATCCTAATGCTTATGCTGGATTACCTTGTTCACCTGAAAAGTATACTAAAGAGTGTCAACGCAATGGTTGGTGAGTTCGCAGGTTTTATATAAAAACAGTGTGTCGTGGCGATACAATGCGAACATAGAGCAGCACAAGGTAATATAAGCATTCGGAAATTCTACAAGAAAACTTGCGCACAACCCAAACAAACAATCAACCAATCAACAGATAATCAAATCATCATAACCAAATAACCAAAAGGATAATAATCCTAGTGAAGTAGCAAAATACAACACTTGATGGGCATCACGCATAAACATGCAACCGAGATAGGCTTTACGCTTAAACAAGCAACCGAGATAGGCTTTACGCTTAAACAAGCAACCCAAACAATAGAATTCCATATAATCTCATAATACACATTGCACATACAAAATGAACCACATAATATCGTCACAAAAAGAAGTATACTTTCCACCCCAAAAATAGTAAAAGAAGGGGCTACGAAACTCACCTGAACTGTTAGCTAAACAAACAGTGCAGCAACGTAATAGAGCTCAAATAGCAAACTGATCAACACCTATAGTAACATTCAAGTTAACTTAGTAACGTGTCTTAAACTCTAATGCTTAATCTAATAGAAATGCCTTATGCCAACTTTATTATATTAATTAAGTTTCGTAATGTTTACAATTCTGAATCGAAACTCAACCCATATCAAGGATAATCATATACATAAATTTTATTCAGTAATATACATTGAAAAATACTTATAATTTCAGAATATAAACATACAAATGTAACCCAAACATTTAGAGCTTTTAAATTAGTTTTTACGTAAACCGAACGCGCGATTTAAACTAATTTAACTTCAAATTATGCATCACTTTGAAACTCAAACTTAGAAATATTTTAAATACTGTAAATATAAAGTAAGAATCATTTCAAAAGCTATCAATCTCGGACTTAGAGTATTTATAGCAAAAATCGCGTTTTCAGCACAACCGGAACGCGTTTTCGACCTCTAAAATATAGTTAACTATACAAACAATATTTTCCAGAAATTTTCTATGTAAAAAGGTCATTTTTACAGTAACTTATTATTTAGAAAATATTACATAAATATTTCTACGCATTCGTAACTAATGTTAGTGTTTTATCGAAAATTCGGCAGCCTTTCGGCGCCATTTAATCGCACCAAAAACTCATTTTGTCCACAAATCAATATGAAATCAAATTAATACCATTTCTTACTATAAAAATACATATAACACTGAAATCCCATAATTTATACAATTTCGTAATCCTTTTTGCGCTAAAAATACATTTTTAAGCTCAAATAAATTAAATAAAATAAACCGGCAATACTAAATCGAACTCTTGGCCATCATGGGATAATTTTTATATAAAAACTATCCTAAGACCAGTCCACACTCAAATCTAGCATGCCAAGATTATTAAGCTAAATTATGTAAAACTATTTACAAACTATATATATTTATACATATTCAAATAATTCGAATATATATATATATATATATATATATATATAATCAATAAATTTAACAACTAATCATAAAATTAATATATTTTCAGAATATAATTATTTTATAAATTCTGAAAATTATTTATGAACCTTAAATAATTTTAACAAAATATCTCTATTAATTAAAATGAAAACCGAATATATATATATATATATATTTTCGAGATTTGTAAAAATAATAAAAATTTCAGAATTAATAATTTTTCATATTCTGGAAAAATATAATTCAATAAATATTACAAAGTTTATGTTTTTATACAATTTAATTATAAACCATTTATATATAATTATATAAAAACCGAAAGATTAAACCATAAACCAATTAACTAATAATTTTATAAATCTGAAAATTTATAAAATTACTTAGTATTCAACCTCAACATAAAACACAATTTATTTGTAAGCAATATATATATATATCGAATTAATATGTATATATATATATACTAACCCAAAACTAATTATAATAAATTCTAGAAATCATGTAAAAATTCTGAAAATTTAATAACAATATAGATTTAATATATTATTAAATCTAATGTAATTTACATGCTCAAAGATTGAACAAAAATCATATGTACAATAATATATAAATAAACCGAAAATTTATATATAAATATATATAAATCGGTAGTAATAATACAAGAAAAAGAATAGAATCTACCTTAAACACACTTGAATTAGTAGCAAAAACTCACTTGAAGATCTTGGAAAGCTTAGAAGTAAATTTAAAACTCAATCTCTTTTTTTTTTTTTAGATCTTCCGATCGGAAGTTTAAGGAGAAAACAAAAATTATAGGTTTTGTTGGTTTCTATAACCTTGGGCGAAAAGCAGAACAAGGAACACAAAATTTTTAGTTTGTTTGCTTTTGTAAGTCGGCAAGAAAGGAAGACCAAATACATATATATTTTTTTATATTAGTCCTACATAAATTATGAATAGGATAGGAATTTAAGAGATTTTGTTTCCATCTAAATTTTTTGTTATTTTTATTATTATTATTACTAAAATTTTCGGCCCTTTAAATAAAATATAGGAAATTAATTTTTTTTAATACCGACATATATACAAAATTTTAGGGAATTAGATATTTTATTTTATTTGTTTATACTTTTTTTCGAAAATCAAAATAACAATAATAATAAAAACTATAAAAGTTTTTACAAATTTATTGAACATAATTTATGAACCATAATTGACAAAATTTCGCATTTAAAATTATTGTTAAATTTTTAGTTGGCATTTCTAATTAGACATAAACATGAACTTAGTCTAACATTTGCACTACAGGCCAAGCTAGAACTAATGATGAACTAAAATCGTATTCAACAATTGAACTCAAATGCATTCTCATTAAATAACCAAACTTATAGCATAACAATTTCAGGACACAGAAATGACAGTTGTTACAGACCGACATTCAGTTGATTAAAAAACAAGAAGCTCATGTTCATTGATCAGAAGGACAATGACATGGTGGAACACTCAAGTTCAAGCAAAGAAGTAAATGAATGTAACATCCGTCACCGGAGCACATCGCCGACGATTACTATTCCGGTTACATGAACGTTCTAAAAGTTATCGGCGGTCGTTTAGGGCCGATATAACGTAATTATTAAAGATCTTATCGATTAATGAGGAATACTAGTTCTAACAAGGTTTGGAGATTTCGAGGATCTAAGATAGTTAGTGCCTAGAGAAATGTCAATTTAATGAAATTGTAAAATTTGATCGTAATAGTGTGTTGGAATTCTAGTATCATAAATAATGTGTTGTCGGATTTCTAGAACGTATCTAAAATGGTTGCTTTAAAAACGGAACGTTTTTATGTTTAACGATCGTTAAGTTTTCGTAACTAAAAAGGACTAACGGTGTAAACAAACTAACGAAGGCTTGCCAGTTTCTTTTCTTCCCTTTTCTTTTCTTTCCTTTCCTTTATCCTTTCCTTTTCTTTTCTTTCTTTCATTTTTATGAACAAAACACACACACACATACTCTCCTTTCTCTCTCTAACTTCTCTCTAGGATCTTCGACTTTTCATGTTGCATATCATTCTCAAATTGTTATGTAAGTGTTCTATATTGAAAATCATTCATTTTGATCTAAGAAATGCCTTTCGAAAGTCAGTTTTTGTATAAAAATTGTTAAACCCGTAATTGAGTTTTGAGCTCCATTTTAAGCTTCGATTTCTTGAGTTACGAGTTGTTTCGAGTTACAAAACTTTAGGGTATGTTAATATATCATGTAAGAACGTTTTCCCTCAATCAATTTCATGTCTAATCAGTTTCAAGCTTTGATTTCATGTGCTAAACCCCAAATCGTGTTTGGGGGTTGACCACGACTTTGGTCACCCATGTTAGGGGCGACTTTGTGTTTTCATGGTCTATTAAGGCTTGTATCCGAGTCCTCTCATTCCTAGCTTGCTTCTAATTTGTTTGATTATCGAGTTCCAAGTGTTTTTGATATGATTTCATCTACCATGACTTTGACATCAACTTTGAGGGTGACTTTGGCGACCACGACTTTGGCAGTGACTTTGAGGGTGACTTTGGTGACCACGACTTTGGCAGTGACTTTGAGGGTGACTTTGG
>JAOEHQ010048608.1:0-10117 GCA_025447715.1 Asclepias incarnata
ATCTATAACTACTAATTATGTTATTATGAAAACTTAATATGTTTATCTCGCGTATTACGCGGGAAAATAATCTAGTTTTATAGTAAAAAGATCACATAGAATTCTAAATTTATAATCCTAATTGTATACCATGTGTTCTTAATATTGCTAAGTTGGCAGCGACTTTCCATATATCTCCAATATTAATATATTAAGGATAAAATGGAATATTTATACGAAGTAAGGGATAATATTTTCCTAAAGTTCATTATAGTATTTTAAACAGTATATATATATATCTAAAATAATTGATTTTAAAAAAATTATATAATAATTGAAAATGCCACATGTCGATGTCGATTGAAGAATGTTTCCAATCCTGTTTTAATATATTGATAGATAGATAGGTCTTAGTTTTTAGGGTGTGACTTAAACGATCTATTTGTGATATTTTATGGTTGTTTCTAAACATTTTTAAGCCTTAAAGACTATAAATAATTTGTAATAAAATGTAATATAAAAATAATCGTTTTTTGAAAATAAATTTCAACCGCAATGTACAAATACTTTACTGTGTGTCTGCGTCTTATCCATAGGCTTGCAAACTCGCGAAAAAATTGGCAAGACAATGAAGGATTGGGGTGTATTACGGTATTAATTTCGTAAAAATAACTTGTATCCAACAATCTGCCATTTTTGGAAAAAAATTCTTGTACATAAAAAATTACAAATAACTTTTGGTTTTTCATTTAAGTTCAAATCAACTAGCAATGTATCCTTGTTCGGTATACTTCACAATATCTTCTTGCAACTCGTTTTCCGACTCATTCACTTCAGTGTTGTAGACGAAGTATTTCGCGGCCACGATGAAGAACAACAAGTTCGCAAAGCTCAAGATCGCGTAAAATGCATAATAATAGTCTAAACGAGACTCATTTAAGTTGTCTAGAATCCAACCTTTGTGCCCATTCTTCTTTGTAACATCAGCCACAGTCGATAATATGAAACTGCTAAGGAAATACCCGATTCCTATACCAGTCGTCCAGTAAGCAGTCCCTAGACTCTTCATTCCTTCGGGTGCTTGATCATAGAAAAACTCAAGCTTTGCAACTTCTAAGAAGCTATCGGTGACCCCCATCAACGCAAACTGAGGGAGAAGGACGAATATACTGAGAGGGACTGTTTGGTCATTTTCGAAGATCCCATGATCTTTAGCAACGTTAAGGCGTATTTTTTCTACAAAGCTAGCAATGACCATGATAACGACATGGAGAACTAGCCCAATTGCCATTCGTTGTAGTAACGTGATGCCTCTTGGGTTGTTGGTGTATTTTCTTATCGTTGGAACAAATAAGCGATCGTAGAGTACAATGCTTATTAGGAGGAAGATTGTTACAAATACTGAAAGACATGCGGGTGGGATGTCGAAATGTGGGCCAACTGAGCGAACTAATGTCACACCTTGCTTGATGAAGAGCATGTGCGTCTGTGCAATCAACGTGCTAGGTATGAATGTTGCTAACAAGATCGGAAGCATTTTCACCATTTGTTTTGTTTGTTCGACTTGGGTTACCGGACACACATTCCATTCTGAAACGGGTTCGTCAGTCCTCACAGCAGCCCGGTCAAGAAACCTGCAGTTTTGTTTGATATCACAAATTAGGAATTTGCACCAACAGATGAAAAAATGATTAAGTTATTCGAATGATACTAAATGAAATCAGTATTACGAACCTCAAAGAAATAGTATATAAAGTAAGATGTAATAATTAGATTCTAACCCGAATTAATATAAACTGTGAACTATATTTCAGATACTAAGTACAAACACTATAATAAAAGGTTAACCTTAATGAAGTGGAATGTCCGATCATGTACTTTCCTGGGCCAGAATACTCATCTACGCTCAATTCGTAAAGCTCTTTCGGGTCATCAGGTACAACCCGGTTCCACTTTCGTGCTGTTGCAACTAGTACTTTTGTCATCCTGGTAAACGGGCTTCCTGATGGTGGCTTATGGCGGTACATTGGTTTCCCGAGTATAAAAACCACCATTGATGCCACCAATCCTGCAGTTGGAATCCCGTAGCCAAGTCCCCATCCAACATTGTCTTGTATGTAAACCAAAAAAGTGTTGGAGAAAAAGGTGCCAAAATAGATACTAAACATCCACCAGTTAAAGAAAGTGAGTTTCTGGGCTCGCTCTTTTGGGTCAAAATCGTCGAACTGGTCTGCACCCATTGTTGAGATGTTGGGTTTGGTTCCACCAGTTCCGATAGCGATAATGTACAAAGCACAATAGAAGATACCAATCTGGAAAGATGATGCTTGTTTATGGCAGTCTAGGTAACTTATGTCTTTACCACAAGATGGTGGTTTTAACGATGGCAACGTAACCACGAGGGTCAATAAGCACATTCCCTGTTTCAAAACACATAAATCGAAGCGTTTCAAAAACTAGTACACTTTCTGTGACTCGAAGTTGTGAGCAAACATAGGTGTCAATTTCGAACCATTTGTATAAGTGGATTACTTGGTTTTGTATAGTGTAAAAGATTACCTTCTTCTCCTTTTTTTGGGCAAAGCAATGTAAAAGATTAACTAGAAATACATCAAACTGGTCAAGGGGGTTAAAAAGGGCCGAAAATCATCCAAAATGTATGTAAATGCATAAAAGCTCTTAAATCAACGCTTAGATTGTAATCAAATTTATAGAATTCCAAAAATGTGAATAATGAAGTATTTGTGGGTCAGCCCAACCCAACCCTCTTTAACATGTACTAGTTAGAATGTACATGCTTTGACCCGCCATTACCCAAGTTGTCCATTTTTGTCACGCTTGTGAGTCCTGTGACAAAGCAGAAAGTTTTCTTACCACAAGGTAAATAGCCGAAGCAACCATGAAAGTCCAATATCGCCCAAGATAAGTATCCGCTATATAAGCACCTAAAATAGGCGTAATCCACACTGTCCCAACCCAGTTTGTGACACTATTTGATGATTTCACAGTCCCCTCCTTCAATTCCCGCGTCAAGTACAACACGAGGTTTGTTGCTATTCCATAGTATGCCATCCTTTCACATACTTCATAGCCTACAATCATAGAAGAAATAATGACTTTTTTAGACAATGTTTTTCCCTAGCTAAATACTTGATAGACGTACTAATATCGAAAAAGACTTGCCTAGCATAAAATAACAAGCTTTCCATCTCCCGGTTGTCGTTCTCAACACGGGTCTTCCCTTAAGATCGGTAGTCCCGTCTTGTGTAAAATCTTCTCGTACTCCAATCTCCTCTCCTTTCGTATCCATGGGATATAGTCACAAATGCACACAAGGGCAAGATTTAAGTGATATATTATTGCAAGTTCGACGTTTTATAAAGCTTAATTATGGTCCAATATCTAAATCTAAGTATGCACCTAATTGTCATTTTCTAAGAGCTAATGAGAGGATATTATGCAAGTTTTTAGCCTTTTCGTTGCTCCCATATAATTGGAATCTACTATAGTCTTAAACTGAAGTCAACTTTTTGTTTAAATAATCTACAGTTTGAATTCTAGTTGCAGAAAATGATAATCTAAGATCCTTTAGATTTCTAATTTTGTAAACCATCAAGATGCTTCTTGACCTTTAAAAAGAGTTATTCAAAGTAATTAATAATAAATTGGCTGCCACTCTCTTTATTATACTAAATTTAAAAATTAAATTATAATATAAAATGGCAATAAACTTCAAATTAAACTTCTCCAAAATTTTAACCATTTTATATTTAAATTTCAAAACCCAATCATATATAACTTAGGGTAAATGATTCCTGCTTTAACAAACAAACAACCTTTGCTTTTCCGCTCATAATTAGTTAATTACAATCCCCATGTGATGAAATAACAATAGAGTTAAATTTTTTTTTAAAAAAACCTGCTTGAAAAACAGACAGTTACCTGTTTGTTCCAGCAGATATTATATCCTCTATAACTTATTCAATTAAATAAAAGTTATTGAGCCACTTTTGCTTTAAGAGGACATAACTTAGAAAAATCAAATTCTATGTTTTTTGTACAATCAAAAATCATGTTTTCTTTTATTTAAATGACTTTATTTAAGTAAACTAATTAGGTTTAAATCACTAGCCTTTGAGTCCAATCCAAAGTGGTAATGTAGTCTTGTTTACGACACTCAGATTCTCAAAATTTTGATTTATATTTGAACTTTTGTTACACGAGCCTTGCGTACACCTCAACTATTGCTTTTACATAGTGGTAAATTCTTCATTAAATGTTATAAATTTGTAGTGTAAGAACCGTCGCGATTTTGCAACCCATATATCAAGGCGACAATCTCCATTTTGCAACACGTATATCAAGGAGACCTAATGGTAAGACATTATGATGTTTTCAGAAGATACCGGGTTTAAATTGAATAAATATTTTGAGATGTTTAGAAAGAAGAAAAAAAAAAACACTTGAAAACAACCACAGAAATACCAACTAGACCGCATAAATTATATACAAAAACTTGATTTTTGATATAGTCGAAACAAATATCTCTCTCCGTTCACTCGTTTATATCCGGTTGACCATATCCAAGACCCAGGTCATAGGTTATGACCAGGGACTACTCTCTTAAATGCATAAACCCACCCATAGGCGCATACAGTCACACAAACAAGATGCATACATGCTCTCTTAAATGCAATTAAAATAAAATACCAATTTAGTCCCTCAAAAAAACAGTGGTCCAGCCAATAAGCAGACCCCACAACCACCCCACGCCCATATCACCCTGACCCATTAACCCCCCTAACCCAACGGTCACTTTTTTACTCTATTTCATTCAAAAAAACATAAACCCTAACCCACTTTCTTCTTTACAATTTGCCCCCACAAAAAACCCATAAACTTGACCGTTTCTTTTTCTCTTTTTGGTGAACACATTTCAAAGTTTTAATACTTCAAACACCCATTAAAACAAACAAACACACACACACACACAGAATATATCCAAATCAACAACAGAGTGACCCCAGAAACTAATCTGTAAATGGGCTGTTTTTTCGGGTGTTTCGTTTCTTCAAAGAATAAGAAATGTAGAAAACAGAGGTACAGGGTCATTTCTAGAGATCAAGTAAGTTTCTTTCCTAACTATTATTGTTATTTATATGATATGATTCCTAAGAAACCACTGTTTGTTTAACAAATTGTATCATCAAGTCAAGTTTTTGACTTTTAATATAACCGATTCGACCCATTTTAGGTAGAGGGGTTGAAATTACAGCCCCAGTAGAAACTCAATTAGTTTCAGCCTAAATCAAGTAAACTAATAGATCATAAAATTTGGTTATTATCTTCTTTTTTAGGGGGTTGAATTCGACATGTTTCCACCCCAACTCATCAAACCCAATATAAGCTCAATGGCATTTGACTCGAAAACCATACGGTGATAGAGGGGGTAGCCCATAAGCTAATGGATATGGGTTTAAATCCTACAATTTTGTATTGGTGGATTGTGTATGACATTTAAATTTAGAAAATACTTAAACCGGGTTTAATGGGTTAAATCGTAGTATGTTACAATCTTCTGAACTGCTTTATTGCTAGATAGTTTTTGTAAGTATAATTTAGTACATGAAGTATTTTACAAAAGTAAGAAAAAAAAAAGTTGAAAGGCTGGCCCGACCCGATCATTTTGATGCTCCTCTATGTTTCTTTACTTTGCCACTCTATGTTGTAGAAACCTAGAATTCAGGATATTTTAAGAGCTGATGAATCTTTGGAACTCAGCATCAAGGAAACACCTTCTAATCCGATTCGAGAATCAAGGTAGCTTTTCTATCCTTATGTTTTTAGTGTTATGTTTATGTATTTTGATCTTTTGATTTGATTTCTTTATACAAATTTAATTGGGATGTAGAGAAAAGACTGAGGTACAACCATTGAGCTTGAAGAGGCGTAAAAAGGTGACATTTGATACAAATGTCATAACCTACGAACATGTTCAAGTGTATGATAGTACCGAATCTTTGTTGGAAAGAAATGAAAAGGGAGAAACTTTTCCCAAGTCCAAAGATGAAGATTCTGTTGTTTTGAGCACGTCCAGTTATAGGTATGGAAATTGCGCCGAAAGTGATGATGAGTTTGAAGATTTTGATCATGAAGACTATGATTTTGATGAAGATTATTATGACGATGATTTGGATGATGAGGATGAGGATGAGGTTGAGGTAATGGAATCAAGCAGGAATGCACGCGATAACAATGGTTATGTTTTATCTGTGTTGAACCCCGTCGAGAATCTTGATCAGTGGAAAGCTTTAAAGTCAAAAGGGTCGACGCGAAAACCATTGAATGCTATCGGGCAAAAGGAGAATGCACCTGAACCCGAGAATCAGAATCAAGAAACAGTCGTCGACACCAGCCTATCGAGTTGGATTATATCTTCTTCAGAGAAAAACAAGAGAAATAACAAGAGGGTTGCATGCTACTACTACAACAACAACAATGAGGTTCTTTGTTAATAAATAGTAGAATTTTGGATTGAAATCTTATCTTTGTTAAAAAAAAAGTTTGGATCTTTTGAGGTGATTTGGCTGAATACTCAGTCCATTTGAAACTTGGAAAAAACAATTTGAGATTTTTTTTAAAAAAAAAGTGAAATTTTAATATTCTTGTGAAGTTTGTGTATTTATTTTGTTAGAAAAGTTTGGATCTTTGGAAACCAAAGTACTGCATTTGTAACTTTAGAAATGATTGGATTAAGCTTTTGTTTATTGGTTTTTCTTTTAAATTGTATGTTGCTTGTATTTATAATATATCTATATATGTGTTCTAAAGCCGCTCAATGTTTTTTATGTGCAAAACAGAAGCCTGATCATTAGGAACCAATGTTTCGTATTTATAGTAAAGTTCTATAATATGATGCAAGAAACAAACTGGTCTCAACAAGTTGTTGAAAATAATGACAAAAGAGAATATTATAGCAATGTGGGCAAACTTACTGTTTAAATAAACTTGTGACCTTTTATGTCAGCAAATTTAGGCCTTTCGTAGTAGGAAAGGTATTCTTCCCCTATTCTTCCAACCACATAAGCGTCACATTAGCTTTTCTCTCTCTTAAAACACCTCCAAGAACACCCCTCGTACTAAGCCCTATTCTTCACCATATTCTTAAATATTCTTCCCCTATTTTTTTTATTTTTCTTTTGCATGCAACGGTTTAAACACTCTTTGGCCCCACCTTCACTCGCATCTATGGCGTCCGAAAACCGAACACTCACTCCGACACCACCCCCAAAACGCCTTCCTCCTACTAGCGTCCAAAGTGGACGCCCGTCGGACGCCACTTTTGGACGTCTACTACGAAAGGCCTTAGAAACACCGATCTTTTGCCAAAAATTAGAGCCAGCATCGAATGACAAAATGGTCAAATTTATGGCAAATTTTAGGGTCCCTTTATTGAATGAAGCTAGTAGTTTTGTTATATGCATGCATATGAAGCAAAACATGAAATATTCTTCAAGACTAGATTTCAGACTGTGATACAATTCAAGATTCCTTGAAGAATTGGTGGCACAAGAATCGTTATGTGTATTGGAGACAAGAGGGCATGATATGAGTAAAAAATTATATATGGACTAGGTGATTACACATTTTTGCAGAACTCAAGTAATGGAGTTCAAGATGGTGCTAGTCGGGATTTGGTACCAAAATTCTAGTTTCGTACCGTCCCATACCAATTCATACGGTATCGGGATCGGTAGCCACTTTTGATCGATTTTGGTACGGGATGGTACCAGTCCCATGCTTATCCCTAAGACTACATGCTTATCCCTAAGACTATCAGGAGTGAGGACTCATGACGGAAGCCCTCACGGGGGCATCTTCTGACATGTGGCGTCTAGTCAGCAGAGGGGATGTCCCCTCCTTTTTCTTGGAATGAGGGCTCTTAATGGAAGCCTCACTTTTTCAATTTTTTTTATTTTTTTGTGTTTGACTTTAATTTTTTATTTTTGGGTTTTTATTTTTTATTTTTTTGACTTTGTTTTTTTTTACTTTAATAAAAAATATATTATGTAAATATATAAAAACTTAATAAAACTAAATAAAACATAATTTCATTACATAATTAACTAAAAGATATTACAAAAAGAGTAAAAAATAACACTTTACATAATACTAAAAAATAAATAATACTTACAATTAAGAGAAATTAGAATTATGGATATGTATATATTTACAAGATGAGAAGGAGTTAATTAGAACTTTCAAAAATATAAGGTTGAAAATGAAAATATCCCTATATCAAAACTCAAAACACCCACACAAACCACCTACCACTTCATCTTCTTCATTTGTTTCACACAGGTTCGATTTTTTTTTTCCTGATATAATAGCCCGGAGTATATATATCTTATATGTATATATATATACACAATATCTGGTCAAACTAAAATTGAGCCGTTATTGAGAAGGAAAAGAGGGAAGAAAGGCGTCCCAAATCGAACGCGGGGGAGGTTTTTTCCGACCGGAACGCCCATGGGGGCGGTGTGCCTAGCGTTTGGGGGCGTTTTGACGGCGTCCCGACGGGGCTTAACGCCCCACTCCGTGTAATCTAACTTTTTTTGACTTGCCATATAGTAGATATTAAATTAGTAAACTTGTAAACGTTGGTTATGAATGTTTATATCAATTTCCTTAATTAAAAAGGATTTTGTATGTATTAATTTTTTTTGTGTGTCACGAGGCTTATTGTATAATGTTGTACACAACCTTCATAATTTATTTGCCGACGCGACTAACCATTTATACTAGTAATTATCTATGTGATAGTTGCCTAGTGATTGAAGAGTTACAACATAAAAATGGAGATCAGAATGTCTCTTAAATACAGTGTTACGTAATTTACCATTTTTCATATTGGCCATAAAAGTTTGATTATCCATTACTACTAGTGATTATAGTCACAAGTCATGGTGTTTATAATTTATAATAGTTATTAACCAACAATCATTATATTATATTATATTATACTATATATTAAAAGAAATCTATGTAAATAGTATTTTTTTTGTTCTTACATGAACTTTTAATATACAACAAATACAAAAAGTAAATAAATTGTAGTGTTATTTTTTTTTTGGGAGAGGTCCTTGGTTCAAAACCCATCAAGCCCCCCTCCCTTTTTTGTTGTTATTTTGTTTTGTTTTTAGAGTTTTATATTTTTATTTTGTCCCTTCTAGATTTTACATATATGACTATGAAGTTTTTCTATTTAGTTGAGTTGTTATATATAGTTTTGGTTTTATATAATTAATTTGATTTAATTGCATTTATTTTAAAAAAATTTAAAAGTCTTTGTTTTACTTTTTTTTTAATTTTTACTTTTGGGTTTTTTTGTAACATTTTGTTTTCTTTTATATTCTTTTTATTAATTTTTTGTTTTCTAACATTTTGTTTTGTATAGTGTATTGGTTTCTTTTTTTAAAAGCTTTTATTTCTTTTTTTAAACCATTATTTTTTGGTAAAATTTTGTTACACATATATCTTTTTCCCATTTTGCTATATATTAAAAGAAATTTATGTGAATATTTGATATTGTGACTTCACGTGAACTTTTAACATATATATTTAATATACCAAATATTAACAAAAGTTAATGGTGGATGAGATGGTCGATACTTCATACCTTGACATGGGGGATGTGGGTTTTAATCTCCACCCGGCCCCTTTAATCCTTATTTCTTGGTTTTTTTGTTTATAAAATCTCAAAGTTCTATTTTGCCTTTATTTGTGATTTTTGGTGGTAAGTAAATCTACGGTGTTGTGTTTGTGGTAAAGTCCTTCAAAAAGAAAATAGATACCCTTAACAATGTGCAATCACGATTATTGCGGCCCCGCAACGCGGGTCGTGAACTTCCTAGTTACATAAATAGTGAAGGGTCATAATTATGAAAATATAAATTGAGAAATAACAAAATATTGAAAAAATAACAAAAATATATCTATATATATATGAATACAAATTTATTTACAAAAACATATGGGTGCAGAAGAAAAAAGAATTATAGATTTTGAAGTAGTGTGATGATTTAGTTTGAGTATACATATGTAAATAAGTTTTTAAAATTAATGAAAATGAAAC
>JAOEHQ010048609.1:0-10116 GCA_025447715.1 Asclepias incarnata
ATGGGGGTTGGTTGCTGTGATATATATAGAAAAGAAAGATTAAACCCAGATGGATGGTTTGATTCGGATTCAGATTCAGATTTTGTAGTTAATTGCATCACATAGACAAATTAGAAGATCACTACACAGCATAATCATTTTGACATAGTTAAGTGCATTCAGGGGTCATTATCCCATATATTATCTATTCTATTAAGTATTTTTTGATCTTTTGGTTTTTCGATTTATATTTCTGTACCAACAGGGAGGGACACACACAAGCTTGTCGTGACATCTCATTTTTGACCGTAATCTCTCTGTTATGGAATTCAAGTAAGCATTCTATAGTTCAACCAAATTCTTTATTTAGCTGGTGAATTAAAGTAGTATTGTATATTGATGTGGTTAGACCGTACGTGAGGCACTTGAGTGGAAGTTAAATTTGATATCATATTCTTTATTTTATATTAGCACGGTATTCGCGCAATGCGGCGGCGGTGTGGTGGTGGTGGTGACCGGTGGTGATGGCGGTGACTGATGGTGGTGGTGACGGGCTGTAATTTAATCATTAAGGGTAATTTGGACAATTTGCATTGTATTCTTTATTAAATAGTATAGATGCGGGTCAAAGTGGGGTAGAGATAACTAGTTTATTGAGTCAGTAACCAATATCTACAGTTTTGAAGTTGTTTTCTTAAAATCAGTTACAAGAATGAGCAAGTAAAGGACTATATGTATGATATTGTCATATTCAATGCCATTACAAGGCTGAGCAAGTTTAGTGCCTTATAAAACCAAACTTATTATGTTTCTGTAAGTTTGTAAACCAAAGTAATTCACTGTCATTTGATTCTTATCATATCATCACCCTTTCCTTTAGCAATTTTTTTTTCTTTTTTTTACTATTTGTAGAGTAGTCTTTTTCTGATAAACAAAACTAGAGCTGGCAGTAAGGCTGGTCGCAGGTAATGGGTAAAAGAGGATTTGGGATTTAATAGGCCTTTTTTTGTACTTGTTAGTCATGGACAAAAAAACTGGTTTTTGAATAATCGGGTTCAAAAAACCGGTTTTCTACCCGGTCAAACCCGGGTTTGACCAAAACCGGTTCGGGTTTTGGAAAACCCGGCGGTTTGAAACTGGTTTGGGTTTCGGGTTTTTGGACCGGGTAGAGATCGGTTTCAAATCGGGTCAGGTTCGATTTTTGTAAAAAAAAAAGAAGGGAAAACCCGGTAAAAAAAAAACCGGTTCATGTTGACCAAAAACCGGTTTGAAACCGGTTCGGGTTCGGATCGGTTCGGTTTAGGTAAAACCCGGGTTTTGGGCATGACTACCTGTTGTATGCTTTGAAAATGGAGGCTTCGTATCTTGCAACCTTTTTTATCCAATGAATAGACCATTGGCCCCTTTCAGCTTTTTTCTTTATTTAACCTGTTCAGATAATATACAACCCAAATCTACCCGTTCATCACAATACGCTTGGTATGTTAACATGAACAATGTCGATATGTGTGATATCTTAATCAAATACTTCATATAAGGCTAAGCTGACCTTGTTTCTTAGACTTTAAGAAAAAGCCCCCAAAATTAGTCTCATCTAAAGACACCAAAAGGGTTAAGCCGACCTTGCTCCTAAATTACCCGAATGCTTAGGAAAGAATCTAGGACTTCCAAAAATACCCCCCTTCACCCCACCCCCACAAATATGAAAAGTGAGACTCAAATTAAGATACAAAGACCTTACCAATGGGCCACCAAGTCAACTTAAATTTAACCACAGTAGTTTAAAATATATGTTTATTTAAAATATTAAAGTTAACATTTATTGCATTCATGAAAGTTAGATACCAACGGTAGCAGGAATGGTAATTTTTAAATATTGCATAAGTTTGAATAAAAAAAAGAAGAAATAAGTTGTAGTAAGAGTTAATTGTTAAGCATGAACATGTAGTATTTACAATAGCTGTATCTACAAGATATTTACATTTTTAAAAAAGCGTATATGATAAATAAAAATAATTGATATTATGTGTTTGGAACTTTGGATATATCGGTGTAATATATATTAAAGGACAAAAATATAGCATATAAAGAACATTAACAAACTAGATAACTTTTACTCAACCATCACCAAATGGTCTAGTGGCAAGGAGGCCTCTTTCCTCAGAAGAGGTCACGGGTTCGAGTCCTACCCTAGGCACATGGTGGGCCTGGGTGAGTTTTCCTCTCCAGATCTCTGGGTGATAGGGGGTTTCTCATCAAGGGATTTAAATTGGGGACGAGGGCGCTCTCTAGCGCGGATCCGGTTAGACAACGTATGCTAGACCTCCCGATATTCACTAGTAATCCACGCCTTTCAAAAAAAGAGATAACTTTTAATCGATATCTCTACGTACAAATGAACATATAACTCTATACAAAGAATTGAATATGTTGTCACAAAAAATTCTACGTCGTAAAATATGATATATTTAGTGAACTATTTCATACGAAAATTAACCTTACCATTTGCATCCTCATCAAAAATTCTCATGACTTCACAAGGAGGAACATGCCAAACTTGAGGCCGTGTTAACTCATGTCCAATTTTCGCGAATTTATCTGCTAGTCTATTCCCTTGTCTGTAAACATGGGTCACATAACAGTTACGAAACTCTGGTAGAATTAGATTAATAGAAGTAACGCGTTTTTGTAGTTCAGCACATTTGACATTCCTTTTATGTGCTATTATGTCCATCAGAGTCTTGTAATCTCCTTCAAGCCATAGATCATCAGTGTAACCGTTTTCAAGAACCAACTCAAGGCCTCGTTGAAGCGCTGCAACTTCAGCGATAGTACTTGTCGTTTTACCGATGGGTTCAGCATATCCTAACAAGAACTCTGCATTGTGATCTCTCACAACCCCTCCTATGCTTGCTTTACCCGTCTGCAATTTACATGACCCGTCAAAGTTTAGTTTTGTCCATCCAATCTCGGGTTTTTTCCATGAAACGTTAGCTGCTTCTTTATGACAGTTCCTAAGAAAAACTTGAAACGGGCTTTGCGCTAATTTGTAACTTCTAAATACGCTAAATATTGTCGACATAAATTACAGTTTGATACTTCTTTTTCGGAATGCAGATAAAAATGTAATGAATCTACAGAAATATAGCCATATATACAACATGCATGATCTTGAAGAACATAATGAATCTCTAGGAAAGTTTGTATTGGGGGTTTTGAGAACTTGGACAAGAAAGGAAGATTCTGAATCATATCAACAAGTTAGCATCTTATTATTGTAAACATACGCATTGGCTTAACACATGTTGTCCCTAACCTTGTAGCTTCAGCGGAATCTGCCAATTCTGCTTCCCAATTCTCATCACGTAGTTGGCTTAACGCATACACCTCGGAATATACCGCTTCTTATGCTTGTGCCTATTTTACCTCTGATGAGTATGGGTCTACGAACGTCAAGGAAATGAAAAAAATGGATTTATTATTGTTTTAGGAGTTTTTGAGAAGATTTTGTAGAGAAGATATATAATGATAAAGAGAGGTCAATCTTTATCTACAAATGGTGACCTTAAAGATATTAACTGCCACAATTAACTGCCTTCATTCGTTTGAAATTTTGAATAGAGAACATACATGTAACATATATGTATATGTGTATATATATATACATCAATATATATATGCACATACGAGTATATGAGACCGGTTACGTTGAGGTAAAGGGCGGTAATGTCAACAAACGACGTGTGCTGTTCCTAAAAGCTTCCATTACCAATAAGCCATAACCAGTCGAGAGCTGCCCCCAAAAATATGCCTCCCAACAAGAAAAACACAAGCAAATTTCCAAGTGCATTTTGCTCCGGACCCTGAAAGTTTTCATTACTTAGTATGATTTCTAACATGACATGTTTAAGCACCAAATTTGTTAAAACAGAATGTGATATAAAGTTACCGTATAACCCTTGGGCGCAGCCATGAGGACACATACGCAAAGGTATCCATTAGTTAATCCCAAAATGGATACTAGCATAATCATCCATCCTTGATCGGCATATTTTGCAGTGAAACTAAATGCCGGCACAAGCAAGAAACGCAACAAGACTACGATCAACAGCCCCTTTCGTGATTCTAACTTGAGGCATTGTATTAGAGGAATATATCTTGATATCAAGTCCCAAATGTTGAATGTAGCTACTAAAACAAGCGGATACCTACAGAACGATATATTTTAAAAGATATAAAGCATTATGAAAGCTCCTAGATTCTCAAGGGTTTGCACTCAGATTGAATGAAATCCTTGAATAGAATCGTGAGCTAGTTAACAATCTTTTTTTTTTTAAAAACTGGTTAACAATCTTGGACTACAAAAAAAAGGCATTTTACCATGAACCCAACTGGTGTTCTCCAGTATTTTCGTATAAAAACCCTGGGAATATTGACAGAGTCAGAACAAATATCAAGAACAAATCTAACGCGTAATCCAAGTTTTGAAATAGAAGTTCTTTGTTGCTCAGCCGGTGAAAATTCCCGACATCACGATCAACCTAAACAGATCCCATAACTTCATTAAAAACTAGAAACTACTGCATATGAATTAATTGTAAGTAACGAAATTCCTGGAAAAATAAGGATACAAACTAGTTTTTGGGTCAGGTCCGTTTGAATTCCAGCAGCAGAAAGATCTGATGAAACAGTCAGCGAACCTTCAAGGGCTGCTTTACTACGATAGTGCTTCACGATTGGTAACTTCGCGAATACGAATGCATAAAGAAAGATGCAGATAAACTCAAAGAATGTGGAGATTGAGAGGAATAACACTGCAATAAATTACCATATATATTCAGAAATGCATGTTTGTTAGTTGGATCCAAACAGATTAATGTCATGAGGATATTTACATGCTCCTCTGCGAAGACCATTGTCAATATTGTTGAAAACTGCTTTTGTGAGTAGTCTCAAGGCAGAAGTTAGAGCTCCTGCTGCAGCCATACCGGCCAAGAAGGACTAAACAAAGATATTATGATCATGAACAAGGTGTAAAGAAGTTATCTGTGATGATGTTTTCGGGTCTTCAAGACAGCATTAAGTCAAACAAGAATGTAAGTTGATAGCCTACTTGGATAAATTCCGGGCACATGAGAGCCAAATCACCAAGCATCCCACCTTGAATTAGGGCATCTGCAACCCCAAAAGCAGCAACAATCGAGCATATACCCATATAAGATCCAATGCTACCCTTCCCAGATGTACCTAAATCCACCTGTAATATAAAAAATATAAACTAAATTTGGCAGTCCGATATGTGTTTATTATTATACATATAAAAAACAAAGATGGCAGCCACAATGCAATGAAACTGGGTCATTTTCAGTCCGGTTACATAAAAATGGGTCGATTTGGGCAGCGTTTTTTTCTTAAACGGGCCAAATAAAATAACATGTTGTAAGTTTCCGGGAGGCTATTACGGACAACCTCCTATCTTTTTTTCATGAACATTGTTTTACTAATCACTGATTATTTAAAAAATATTCTGAAAAAATAGACAAAAGGTAATTAAAGATCAACTCTACCCAAGCGGCCTCAACCCATACCAAAAATAACTTCTTTCAACCCATCCCAATTTATCCATTACCCAACCCATCCATTGTGCCACCTCTAGCTAATGAGGTTCTATTTCCAAAATTTATTATAATACAAACCAAAATGAGGGCCAGAGTCCCGACGAAGAATATGATGTATCCAACAATGTTACGTCTCCTGGTATCCATCTTTGATTCATTATATGCAGCAAATGCCATTGTTCCAAAAGCAAAAGGCTGATAGACAAGGGTAAGTACCCTAGAAGGATGGTAGTCCTTGGAAAGTGAATGGCAAAAAAAAAAAAAAAATCATCAATTAAACTAGATTGAAATAAAGGTCAAAATGTCCAGACTTTTCATTTCCTGTCGTATTCGCAAGTACTGTACCCCATCTTTTACGAGATTGAGTATTGTTGTTATTAATTCAGGAAACTCACGGGAAATACATCATAGTAGTAATCTTCTATTGAAGTAAGACTATTCCAAGAAATAAGGGATCCAAGTCCAAGAATCCAACATATTACATTTGCACCAAACTTTCCCTGCATATAAATGCAAGATCAAGACCACTAAAATATAAAGACCCGAGCCCACGAACACCAGGCCTGCAAGCGGGTCACTCTTTTTCTTTCAATTCAACAAAACATGGTTATAATAATAATGAGATACCTCGAGCCTGATTGGAGTTTGACTTGAATCACCAACAGCCATGATGCTTTCCTAAATTCGAATCTATTTGAAACGTTCCGAAGAAATCTTGGTTTAATTAGCTCTACAATGCAGAAAATGATATAATGATCAGATATGTTCAAGTTCAGAATAAAAAAGTTTATACCACATAAATGATTCCTGTTTCTAAAGAAAAGATGTTCATTTGGAATGATTAAACTGAAGTTCACAGTTAAAAGATCAAAATCAGTTACTATCCAAACTGTAATAACAGATAGTAAAACAGTGTCTTTTTTTTACTTTTAAGGTCAACTCACTTATTTTCCAAACAAGCTTAATATAGAATCTAACTAAAACTGAACACCAAACTAATTTCAAGATGTTAGTTATTTTGAACATAAACTAAGATGATCCAAATTTTAAAAATATATATATATATATATATAAATGAATTCCATTAAACTTTCTGCTCTTGAAACCCAGTCATTTTGACCAGCCATTGAGCACCACATATATTGCTTTTGAAAATAATTTAAATTTAAAAACTCCCATATTTTATTAATTATTTTTTAAGATGTTCAATAATGGAAAGGTCATAAATTCAAATCCTGAAAGTTGTTTTCTCTCCTCTATGGTGGGTTTCCTCTTGTCTTGTTGGAATATGATCGGGTATCACCGGTGGGCATAATGATACTCCAGTGGTCCGTCAGTGATCCAAAATTAGCCGTTAAAAAAAACAAAAAAAAAGTAAAATTTAAATAAATGCAAGAGCATGAAGTTACCTATTTCAATTCTATGATAGTTACTTAGGTATCTCTGCTGTGAAGTTTTTGGGATTTGAAGCTAAAAAATGTCTGAACAATTTCCTTAAACTGTGTGGGTTGACTAGATTTAGCTGTAATTGCATAATATATAAGGACTAACATGTTGCATTTCTCTTATTTAATTACAAGCAACCTTTAATTACTTTAATTATTAAATACAAGCAATTCACTGTTTTTTATTCTATTTTATCGTTTTATTTTTGGATATAATCTGGAAGTAATATTCATATATTGATATTTTGGTAGGGTCTCATCGATCTCTCTCCTTTATTTCAACATATACGAATGATAGCGAGATTCCCACATGACTCGAAGTTTACGAAAAAGAAAATTTCTTCCGATTCTCCCATGTCATTCTTGCCCGATTCTTGACCCAAAGAAATCTAAGAGACTATATTCCTTCAAATATTTGTTGGATGGATAATGGAGTCACTTGAAATATAAACTTATTTATAGCTTTCCATAAGCTCCAACATGACACAAACATATATAATAAAGTGTAACATAGCTTTGGTGACCTCATTTAACCCCGTTGTCAAGCGAAGTTCCAGCAAATCCCGTGTGGTAAAAGCATATATTGGGGGGATTTTACACCATGCTCCAATTTTTTGTCAAATGACCCAAGCAAACCGACATGCAGCGGCAAATGATTGATTGTCTCCACGCTATCACTACAAACAGGACACATATTACAAGACACTGCCAATACACGAAAAAAGCAATGTATTACATTATAAAAGTTAATAAATGTTTTTTTTTTTTTTTTTAAATTATAAAAATACACATTTTAAATTTGAAGATATTTTGAGACCAATTTAGCAAAACTTTAAAATAAAGTAATTAAATTTATATCAATATTTCCCATAATGAAGTGATCAAAAGATCTACTAGCCTTAAATAATATGGAGTAGTTTTCTTAATAAAGTTTATGTAGTGGATGCTAAGTTATGTATCATGGATTAGATTCTAGCCATGTATTGTGTGTTCGGGTCTTGTTTGAAAAAGTATTAAAAATACCATGGACTGAAAACCGTTGGCTTAGTCTTTAGTTGGTGGGGCTTTTCTCATGTCTAGTCCTAGCTGTAAATGGCATGAGTTTTTTTTCCCACTCATTTTGTAGTCCTCGCGGTTAAAACTCCGAAAAGAGTCTAGATTCTGTAGTTATTTGTACTAGACTTCTAGCATCTTGCTAGATGCATGTCCATTTTATTTTAACACATAATCATGCCGTTCAAAAAAATATATAAATAATTTCATAAGTGGTGGCACAATAAATCTAAATAAAGGATATCAAGTTTATTTTTAGTTTTAAATTTTAAATTTAAAAAAAAAAAAGAAAAAAATATTGAGGTTATTTTATTTGTGATAAGTTAAAGTTTAAAGAATGGATTTTAACATATAACGAAATGAGGTTTATATATTTTAAAACACTAGATGAATGTCTGCATCATGCAGCGACGATGGTGGTAGCAGAGGCGGTGTGGTGCTGGCGGCGACAGGTGATGGCGGTGGCGACTGGTGGTGGCGGCGGCGGCGGCGGAGGAGAATAGAGTAAGTTATTGATGTATAAGGGGTAATGTAGTTATTTTAGGATTTAAGGGATACATGTTGTAAATTAATTCATTAAGGGTATTTTTGATATACCATTTATTAGTTGTTAGGTGTGTTGACTGTATAGGGGCAATTAGGTATATTAGTTCATGATTTGAGATTTGGGGGAGGGGTGAAATGCTTTATATAGGAATATAGATAACTAGATGGATGTTCGCACCATTCAGCGGCGATGGTGGTAGCAGAGGCGGTGTGGTGGTGGTGACGACAGGTGGTGGTGGCGGCGACTGGTGGCGGTGGCAACGGCGAATAGTGTAGGTTATTGATGTGGGGTAATGTAGTTATTTTATGATTTAAGGGATATATGTTGTAAATTAAATCATTAAGGGTATTTTTGGTATACCATTTGTTAGAGGTGTGTCGATTATATAAGGGCAAGGAAAGGGATGAATACTTTTATATAAGAACATAGATATAGATTATATTAGATATAATTTATTTTATTTCCTTAGAGTGTTATTAAGTTTTATAATTATAATGATAATAATATCTAAACTTTAAGCTTATTAAGGTAAATCCTATACATAATTTATAATTTTACGGAGTACTTAGATATTTTTCAAATAATATAATTAATAATGACATAAGCAAACTTCAATTTATTGAAATCAAGGCTCAAAGCTTAATAATGGTTAACAAGTGGTTAAGATAACCACTAGGGTGTTGTCCATTGGTTGGACATGTGTTTCTATAAGGATGAAACTTCTTGAAGGTCACAAGTTCAGTTCTTACAAAAAGATACCCTAGTAGCCACAGAGGCTCACCTGCTCCGACTTTGAGCTTGTAAAACGAGTGACCTCTTGGGATTAATGTAACACCCAACTTTATAGAAACTCGGATTTCAAAAATTTTGTCAGACGGCACATAACAGCGGAAACTTTAAATAAAAACATTTAAAAACCGATGGTGTTACTTGTCCAATATCATCACATCACAATAAATGAAATCCAAAATCCGTTGACACCAACATGAATGTCAACAAGTCATTACATAGTCTTTATAATTCAACATACGTCTAAAACATAATCATAAAATCAATAGCGTCTAGACTAGCATAGGGTAATAACTAAATCATCTTTCAAGTACTACCCAGCCTCACATGCGCTTAGTCTTCAAGTCTGCTTACCCTGAAGACACAACATTTCCAAAAACAAGTGTTAGCTATAAATAGCTAAGTAAGCATACATGCATTTTATAAAACATTTGCCACTTTTATACATCATAAAAGAATCATCATTTTACCGTAAGGTTCATAAACACATAATAGCACAATTGTCAATACCCTAACAAGTGCCTATCCACATGTCATCATCGTTTCACTTTCACTTTAACTTATCTTTTCACTTTTCACTTTCGGTGACATAGTCACCTAACACATAGAGGTGTGATTGTGTGTAGGCGATCATAAGATCAAACAGGGAACCTCACACCCGACATGATGGGTGATGCCTGCCGGC
>JAOEHQ010048610.1:0-21063 GCA_025447715.1 Asclepias incarnata
GTCTCAATCAATCAACACACAATATCACAATCACATATATAAGGTCTATGCCCACGGGCAGGGATATAGTACTGGGATATACATTATTAATTTTGCAATCAAAGTTCAAAGTCAACAACAAATAAATAACATATGTAGTAATAAAGTTTATCTTATGGAGATGGAAAGACATATCATCTACTTCAACGGCAATATCACTTGGGAGACCAATTGTGCAAAACCTACAATAACATTTTGGCATCCAATCAATATTTACCGATTAACTTGCTTTCAAACATGAAATAAGTCCCTGTGCAATTACAGTTTTGTTTCAAAAGAAGATGTACCCTTCAAACTTTGAGGTCAAACACATTAGACTCAAACCCATACTTTATATATTTTGGGATCCAGGCCCATACTTTAGTAATGCATCATGTAAAGTAAGTTTTTCCCATTAGTAAGACCCGGAGATCAAAAGTGAAGACGGTCAAAAACAAATATTTATAGCTCAATAATGTGCTATTTATTTTACATTCCATTTTCAAGAATATACCTCAGTTGTCAACGGTAGATTTGCGGGTTTCTACCAATTCTTTTAGCCTCTTAGTTGCCATTGCAGCCTCCTTTATCTTTCTTTGAAGAACCTGAAAGGATAACTTACATTGAAACATAATGAAAACATCAAATTAAATAGTCACAATAATCATTATAAAATCACATTTCTCAACTCACAATCCACACTTCAAGTTGAAAATCAAACCTAACCAGAGAACTACAAAGGTAAAATACCCATCATCCGCTTATTCCGTTAATCCAACCCGAACTCCATAAAGTCCTATCTAACTATATTCTAACCCTCCAAATTAGACAAATAAACTTGACTACATCACAAGAAAACAAAAAATTTGCACACAAGGAGATAATAATATCATACTCATTTTGTGACAAAAGCCAGAGTATAATCATATCCTTATAACACCAGAGTTACACCAAGTGTGCAATACTCCTGCACATTCCTAAACCTATATGCTCAAAGTCCTATAACAGTTTGATCAGAAACCATACATTGACTTTAACATGTAGCAAGTGAAAAATACATACCTTAAAAACCAAGAACAATTAGCAACTTGTAGCTAAACAAAGCAACTTATAGCTACTTATAGCTATGAACAAAGAAACTTAAGCAAGCTTAATGCAACTTATAGCTAAACAAAGAAACTTAACCAAGAACAATTAGCAACTTATAGCTAAACAAAGCTTCATGTAACGGGTATCTGCCATGTTAACAGCAAATATCAGTCACTTCTGATCTATTCCTAAGTAGGTTAAAAAAAAAAAATATTCAACTTTAAGCCCAAATAAGTAATTATAAATATACTCATGTAAGTAATCCAGTATAGCATATGTTTGGAGTGAAATAATAGAAGCAACTCATGATATCCATATGCACAGGCCCAAACTTGTAACATTTCAAGTTGGGTAAAAAAGGTTATTGATGGTTTAGTTTGGTCACAGGCCCAAACTTGTAACATTCCAACTCACGATACGTTTGCTAATCGTATATATCACAAGCTCTAATGAAGTGCAGTTTTAGTTCGTGTGGGGTTAGTTTACGGGTAACATAACATATAGTTTATGGGTAACAAAAGAACTATGATTCATGGTAGCATAAATTATAGGAGATAATTATACAATGTAAGTGAAGTAGGAGTACCATACTCGGCAAAAATAAGTACATGCAATTGGCAGAGTATGCAAAATAATGTCAGCATATATAAGATCATTTTCAATCAATGTGATAATCATTCATATATAAGATCTCAAGTTGCTTATAAAAGACTAAATGAATGCTTTTCTGGTCTATATTAATAACCGAGAAATCACAAATAATCAACTTAATAATACTCACAATAAATCTACCAAATGATTGCCAATAACACGAAGTAACCCAAAAAAAATAAATGATGCAAAATTTTCATGTAGTAAAAATTCTTTTCCCCTTCTTTTTAATTCACACATTTCATCAAATATGTGGTGTGCACATCCTTGATGTTTATAAACCATGTTATGTATGAACCACACACCAAATACCCTCTTCACATATAACCTATCAAGCATATGTTGCACAAGAAAGAATGAGAGATTACCATAGGAAGAAACTAACTCGCTCAACAACATAAAGCTGCAAACAAAAATCGAGATTAAAAAGATATGTTAATCTATACTTCCAAAATAAAAGCAAAAAATTTATACCTCCAAATAGCAATATTAAAACAATCCCACATAAAAAGAAGAAGTGAAGATGAAAGAAGAAATGGAGATGAAAATAAAGAAACCTCAATAACATCTATAAAAATCATAACCAAAACCCCTAGACCATACCTCTCGTCAATGTCTTTTTTTTTTTCCTTCTCCTTTCTCCAACTTCATTATCACTATGCGATGTACCAGAAAACTTAGCAGAATTTTTACTAAATAATCCAAAATAAATATATAATCCAAATCAAATCATAAATATATAATAAATTTAATAATTATTAAATATCAAAAAATAATTAATCATTAATATTAAATAAATAAAACCAATAACTTACCAATAAATTCCTTTTTGTTGTTCATTTTCTTCTTCAATCCAAACAAACAAACTTTGCACCAAATCTATCAAAAATTAAATAAAAAAAAATACCTCAGATACTTACCTATTCAAGAACATCATGGAGGAAAAAAATCATGACCAACCCTATCTTGTAGACCTAAATTAACAAACAAAACAATCAGATTTGTAAAGGGGGAAAAATAGAGAATGATATAAAAAAAACCAAAAGATAACGCATGCGAAGATCAACAATCTGATATATTTTGTAAAACATAGAAAATTGATATGAAAATGGATGAAGATGATGAAGATGGATATGATAAAAGATGAAGGGAGAAAAAACTATATCATTGAGATTTAAAATTTGAATTCAAGAAACAGATTTGATGTTTGTAAAGAAATTATAAAGCGTATGGAAGAAGCTAGTTATTGGAACCACAAAAAGCCTGCATCCATAATCCATTTATTGGTACCAATTTAAAAATCCCGCTCATTTTAGAGTATATACGTATTTATATCACTTTCCTATACACATAGTATAAATACCATAAAAAACATATCAATTTCATCACCCATTACATCATAAATCCAATGTGGCAGCCCTCTTTTTACGACACATCATATTTTCTGATGTAATCACAACTTCTCCTTTAGTAGGAGAGGGTGATTATTTAAGTTTAAAATATTTTCGGGTTAGCCTATTAACCCGAAAGGTCAACCCGAACCCGACCCGAAAAAATCAAATTGCCGGGTTAATGGGTCGAGATTTCACAAATCTAACCCGATTTTTTTCGGTTCGGGTTTCAAACTGGGTCGATTGACATCCCTATTAAATTATTATAGATCTTATTCACACTTCAAATGACAAAACAAAAAATACTTATTTATATCATTTGTATATTCGTGGTATTGCATACAGAAACAATATTAGGATTTCAGTGATTGGCAATCGAAACACCATTTCAGACTCACTGCAAGAAGTTATAACAAATATGGAAGAAGCAACAAGAAATAATAAATCACTACATATTATCGAAGCAGTGGACTACAGTGGACGATTAGACATGGTCCAAGCTTGCATTGCTCTAGCTCAAAAGGTGAATGATGGCCTAATGCAACCAGAAGAAATCGACGAGCAGTTTTTCCAAAAAGAACTCGAGACAAAGTGTTCGGTGTTCCCAAATCCCGACCTACTAATCCGAACTGGTGGGAAGTATAGTGTTGACAACTTCATGTTGTGGCAATCTGCTTATTCTGAAATCTGTTTTGTTGAAAAAGATGCTGTCCAATTTAACAAGATTGATTTTGTGGAGGTGTTAAACATGTATCAGAAAAGAAATAGACGGTTTGGGAAGTAAAAAAGTTGGTGTGATGAATTTGAAGGATTTGGGATTACAATTTACATATGATTAAATTGTATTTAATTGAGTTTGAGTTTGAGTTTAAGTTCATGGAGCTTAATTTATTAGGCAAAAGTACAATAAGTATGGAATGATGAAATAAAAGTTTTAGGCACTTTATTTGTTTTATCAAGTTTGATATTTTATGTGACATGAAAGTTCTAACGTCGTCTAGTGTTCTGAAATTTAATATCGAGCTCGTTGATAGAAATGTAAACAATAAAAGACTTAATAGAGGAAGATAACCTCTGTTGTTTTATAAATAAGATCAAAATTTGATTGATAAACAGATCTATATTAATAAGACAATCCGTAACCATTCACATCAGTTTTCTGTGTTAATCTATCATGTCAGTTTTCACATTGAACACTTGTTCTTGCAACCTTTTACATTGGTTTTCAGTTTTAAACTGTCACGTCATCGATAATATTAAATTAAGAAAAACACATTTCATAAGACTTATGGGAGTGGGGGGGCGTGGGGAGGGCGTGAAGGAACACTTTTTATGGGAAAATGTAATTTGCATACCTAGTACCGTTCCATTTAGGAAGCTCCTGCCCTTTGTTGGATGGATATTTAGCAATAAAATAAAATAAAAAGGGCGTGGGGGGCGTGAAGGTTGACCCCATTCCCACTAGCCTAATACTATTAGACCACTTCTGTATTTTGGGCTATAGTCTTAAGAAATTTATAGCCCATGGACTTGGATCAATTGCTTAAGACTTCAGCCCGAATCAGACATAATAGAATAACACATTGCAGTATTTTTTTCAATTTTCTTAGGATTAATTGTGTTTATATAATCTGATTTCTTTGAATAGTTTTTGCCACTTTTGTTTATTTTCTTCTGTTTTCTGATTGTTTAGTTACAACTATGTTTGCAATTTGATCGAGCTAATCAATGTTAGATAAATTGTTTGTCGATTGTTTGAACAATTTTTTTTGTTGATTTTTAGATGAATCATGTATATAGATGGTAAAAAAAACTTTAGAGGTAATTACATAAAGGGTTTATTACAAGCAAAGTACTATTTTTCGTTCAAGTTGGTCATTAATTAAAAAGTGTATTTTTATCTTTTTTTAATTCATTAAAAACATTATATTTCGACTCATTTACGAGATTTTAGTATCTTGTAAACACACGGGTAGGTTAAAATATATCGTATTGTTTGTTATGCGTAGTTACATAAAAGTAGTTGGAACTGCAGATTAAAAATGTAAAGGGACATAAAAGGCCCGATCAATAAAATAAGATAAAAGCTTTTTATGGGTATTTATATAAGTTAACAAATGTAAGCTCAAACTAACTTAATTTTTTGAAAGCTTATTTTTTTAAATTATAAACTCTAAACATATAATCAAACAAACAAAGCTACTAACTTTAAACTTTTTGTAAAAGTAAGTTGAAGTCAAAATAAGCGTTTCTTGTGAAGCATAGTCACTCAGCATACCCTAACGGCCTAACCTAAGAAGACAGTAGCTGGACTCTAATTCACGTGACCAGGCCCAATTGAAATTAAAAGGCCGACCATCTGGAATTCTGGACGGAGACAAGGCCACAAAGGTGGTGGTGTTCAAGACATGTTAATATGTTATGCTTTATCCTAATTGAGATGGTGTTATACTAAACCTGGGGCCTTCAACTTGTTGACGTCCATTTTATTCTCCATTAATTTGGTCAACAATGACCAAATTAGAATTACGTTAAAATATTCTACTGAACCAACGACGAAGCCGGAAAATTTATCTCGATGGGACAAATTTAGAACGTTACTCTTACGCATTTTATGTATTCACTAATATTTAACTTCTTTTTTTCTCTTTTTGTAAGGGCAAAATTTTAAATATAACCTTAAAAAAAAATGCATTGTATCAAAATTGAGAAGAGGAGCTGCCTACACTACCCTCATGCTGCCTCCATTCCAGCGGCCCGTAACCTTAAACAAAACCTGATTAATCCAACATAATGAACTGAACTATAAACCTTTGTATCCGACCAAACGCTTGCTTATATGCTCCAATCGCATGTCATTCTATAAAACATTAAAAATGTACTCTTCTTGCAACCTTAACCATGACCAAATCTTACCAAAATGCTCCATTGGCTTCAATCGCAGACGAAAAACTTAACGTGGTGGAAGTGGAACATCAAGCAACGCAATATGACCTTAAACCAAAAACGTTGCCAAAACATGTTGCTATATTCATGGACAGTCATCTAACATGGGGAAAAGAGACTTTTAAACTTAACTATGGCACTAACCATGAATTGTTACACTACAACAAAAGTCACACTCCGCGTCGACATATGTCATCGCTATATGTACCGTTTGTTGTCGCCAAATGTTTGGTGGGAAAATTTTTCATCTTGAAGGGAAGAATAAAAACTTAATTTTTTGGGTAAAAAGATTTCGTGACGACATATGTCGTCCCTAAAATAAAATAAATACTTTTTATGTTGTTTGTAACTAAAAAAAATCAAAATTATAAATAATTTTTCTTTTAGTGAAGACATATTGTCGCCGAAGAGTTGTTTGATTAAGAAAGTCAAAAAGCGACTTTTTGTTTTGTCTTTTAGCGACCTTTTCGCGACGACATCGTATCGTCGTGAAAAACTTCCGTCTCCTCTGCTCTTTTTTCTTGTAGTGTTATAGGATATTGCTCGGACTTGTTGTGAACACGGAATTAAAGTTCTCTAACTTTCTACAATTTGTTCTGGAAACTTCAATATATCAGTGGTAAGCTAATTATTTCTCAAAATCACTTGTATCTCTGAAATTCAATAGTTATGAATTTTTTTTTTAATTAATATTAGTGCAAGAATAGCTTGAGGTTGCAATGAACAAACTGAAATCGATCAGATTTCGAACACACATTTTTTTTTCTTTGAATTTTAATAGTAAAACCAAACATATACACTTACTTTACTTAGTTCACTGGTATTTCATATCTTAACATACATATGATATTAGAGTTTCTATAATTTGCAACCAAAACACGATCGCCAACTCACTAGTAGAAGTCATAACACGAGCAAAAGAAACTACGAAGAATAATAAATCATTAAATATTATCGAATCGGTTAATTATACCGGACGTTGCGATATAATTCAAGCTTGCATTGATCTTGCTAGAAAGGTTGAAAAAGGCCAAATACAACCAGGGGATATTGACGAAAACGTTTTGCAACAAGAACATGAGACAAAAACGTTACCACACTTTACCGTATATTATCCATAGTCCTAAAGGCTATGAATAACAAAATAGTTACATAGTTATAAAACAAAGGTTCTTAACTTGCAACCAACAAAACCATCACATGATAGCTTAGTAAAAGTCAACCTGTCTCTTTATGACGCAGGTTCTACCATTTCCTACTGTGCAACGAGAAGTTGATGCCCTCGCGTTGCTGCGGGTATCTTTTTCTTAACCTAAAAAGTAATTCATCGTAATATAAAGTTTATATTAAAGTCAACAATGACATTTTGATAACATACAATAATATTTTTATTAATGCAAATAACGACACTATGATAACGATGATATAATGCCTTACTAATAGTTACATTAACTAATAAAATGACACTTTAATAACCGTTATATAATATCTTACTATATATGAGATAATAACATAATACATAATGATATTTTTATTAATGTAAATAACGACTTTGAAAACAATGGTAGATATTGTTACTATAAGTAAAATATCAACATAACATATAACAATAACACGGATAACAACAATGTATAAATAAATAAAATGAAGTAGCAACACAAAATATAATTATAGTTTTATTAATGAAAACAACGACACTTCAATAACATTAATAAAATCAAGTTGTCAGCTACCCAAATCATGTACCAATATAAACTTTTTATATACACCATCGTATAATATTATAAGATATAATAACCATCTCTACAGTTAATTGTAAAAAGCAAAAAACAAATGAAAGTGCAATATCCGAAATAATTAGTTGTAAAAAGAAATAAAAAACCGTTGTCTCTTTATTTAAAAAGAAAATGATATATCCTCCTAAAATTTAACCTAATAATCATCTTAATTCCATGAAAATTTGACATGTGTAATTCACTCATTTTCTTTCATCATCTCATCTTTTGATTTTTTCATGTGTCTTGATTATGTACTTAGGAAGATTATAAACTAAAGTTTTAAAAAGATATATCATTTTCCTAAAAAAAATGATCAAAAAAAAAAAGATAAAACTAAAAATGCGTGGAAAAAAAAACCCAAAAAAAATTAAAACAAAAAATTCGATATAATTAATTGTATAAAAGAAAAAACAAATGAAAATAAATATTAGTTAAAAAACGTGACGTAAAAAAAACTATTTATCTATCAAAAATAACATTTATGTTTTACCAAATTATTTCTTTTTGTTTGTAGAGCTTATATAAATTTACTATTATATTATAAATAATCAATTTTAAAAACCAAGCAAAAGGAGAAAATATGCCACGTACAAGTGAATACAGATATAGTTCATGGCTTGAAATAAAAACCTATGGTCTAAAGCTTAAGGGGCGTGTAACACACCAGCCAACATTCAACTTTATCAAAATTTGCTATGTACGGTATATATATATTGAAGTGACCATGGTTACTATTCTGAATTGTATATAGGTAATTTGCACTCATATCTGTATTATATTTTTTTAAGGTGTATTAGCGACAGCCGTTTGACACGAATAACATTGGATAACATTATTTAAATATCTAGTATTCAAATCCATGGGCGCTTTAGTTTGATCTCGGGTCTGGTCCCACCGAAATATAAAACCAAAAATATTTCTAATTTTTCTCCTCGCAAATTCATTATAATCCCGTTTTCAACCTTATACTACTGAGTTTTGGACTTTGTTCGAAATTAGTTTCGGTTATAATTTGTTCATTAGTGAGATTAGATTTCAAAGTTCATTATTTTTTTCGGTTATAAAATTCATTCTAAATATGCTTTAAAAACTAAAAACCAGCAAATTGTACCCTATTCAATCTAGGAACCTTAGATTGTAAAATGTGTATTAAATCTTATGAACTTAATTTGACAATCTTACAATACCTATGAGACTAGTGGGAGTGAGGCGTTTTAGCCGGTCCATTTAGAATTTTAGAAACTTTCTGGTCTAGTTAGCGTGAATGTTTGTTCCATATGATCAGAAAACAAGTAACGAATGGAGGATAGGCATTCAACTCTTATGCTACCAAGTTTTTTTTTTTTTAACGACAAATTTGGATTACTGACAGGTCACTGGCCCATCCGATCATTTCCACACTATAGGAGGAAACTCATCATAGGTGGGACTATGGGAGAAAACCTCATGGTCCATCATGAAAAACCTCAATATTTTATTTCATATGAAACTTGAACCCATGACCTCTACATTATTAAAGTCACTGGTGTCTCAACTGAATCATTTGAACTAAAGATCATTTGGCTTATGCTACCAAGTTAGGGGACTATAGTAACAAATTAGACTATATACTAGCATGTAGTTACTACTATAAATTTTGCTAAGTTATTATATTTCGTCTTATTCAAGTTAAACACGTTTCTCCTTTCAAATCAATACTTACCATATTCAACTTCAAAGTATTCACAACCAAAATTGCTTTGATTTGACTCGTTTTTCTTTCAACTACAATTTAGCGCAGTCATATATATACATCTAATCGCATTTTCTCACTGCTATTGTAAACTCCATTAATATAACGTGCTATATAACTTCTTACTTGCTCCCATCAAGTTTTCGACGAAACTTCTGTTGAAAATCGATATTTTGCTCCAAATATCTTATACGTCAAGAGTTACAATCCATTAACCTATACAAGTTACAATTAATCCCTTATGTATTAATCATGCAATATGAGTTTAAAATAACTTAAAAATCAAGAATTACATTCTTTTAAGTATAAACTATGTGATATTACACGCCTAGTTACTATCCCTTATATCATGACACGAACAATTACATAACCAATTGTAAAAATACACTTTTACAAGTCTTGTTTACAAGAACAAAATGTATGTAATCATCACAACTTACATTCATAATGAAGCTATGAATAAATATTTCGAAACTATAATTCTTTAGTACTTATTAAAACCAACATCCACATTTTAAAGGGTTACAAGTGTAACTATCCAAATAATGACAATAACCTTATCATTCCCAAAACCATGAAGCCGACATGGTACACTATTCAATCTATTATAGATATTTGTTGGCCTCAATACTTTACAATATAATATTATAATATAATAAAAATAATAATGCTAAGTGGATAAACACAAATCTTTATCTTTATGATAAATAAAAACTATTTACATAATAATATTTAAAACATCGGTTGCACCAAGATAACTCAAAACTTTAATAGCCCACTATCTCATTTCAACTTAAATAAAAAGACAAAAACAACTGTTCTTCTTGGTGTTATAAAAAATCATATATTTTAGTAAAAGTCTTAAAATCAGTGTCACTGTAAGCATTTTATGTTCAGGTTTTAAAGATTTCCAATAAGGATTTTTTTTACAAATATATATATTTGAAAAAGTTTTCTGGGTGTTTGATATATGGTATGATGGTTATGGGAAAAATATTTAAGGATTCACTTAAAGCTCTTGAAGCTGATATTCAACATGCTAATACTTTGTAAGTATTTTTATTATCATGTTTTGTTATATTTTGTTTTGAGTCTAGTGTGGAAATATATATATGATCTTAGATTCTTAGGATTAAGGTTTTATGATAAACGCGTAAACGAAATTGGTTTTCTTTGTTCAGGTTATCCGGAGTAGACTTTTTGACTTAGATTTAAGGTTTCATGATATGTTGGTTTAATGTTATGTTATTTGGAAATTTCCATCTTTGAAAGATATGTTATTTTGTAAATTATAGCAAATGATATATTTTTGAAGTTTTTTCTTAAATCATCTTGGTAAAAAATAAGATGATGACACGTGACAAAATCGAGAGATAAGATTGAAAGAATTAATGAATAGACACATCTTATTATGCTGATGTGATGTTAGTATAATATGCAGGAATAATGTTTTTAGAAGGATATATCATTTTTTTTTTGCGCAAAGAATCAGTTTTAGTTTCGAGTATAGTGATACTGAAACCGAAACTGATTCTTGCTTAGAGGTCAACTCATTAGTTTAGCAGTAGTCCAGTAAGAAATCGAATTCTGGTTATCTGATTATTACAACATCAAACTGCTAAAACACGTCCAAATATTATATCCACTGAGCTCAGTTTAATAGCTCATTATGTAATTTTGATTATTCGATAAAACAAAATCGATTTCAAAATGTATCGATTTTTGTCTCTCAAATTTAAGTTTGTGTGATTACAGGGCTCTGAGTTCGTCTCGGGATCATGATGGAGCATGCCTACAAATGAGACTATCTTTTAGTCCTGCTGTAGACTTGTTCTCGTTTCTTTTTCCGTGGACGGATTGTAAAATTGCAGGAGCTCTCGGGTTACTTCGAATTTTCATTTATATGGTAGGACATATGTGAAATATAGTATGTTTTTACTTACGCTTTGTGTTAATAATGTTTTATGTTGTGGCATTACTAATTTGCTACACAAAATGTTGGCCAAAACAGACATTTGCTGATGGCAAAACTACTATGTGTCTTCAAGAAAGGAAAGCAAGCATCAAACAGTTTTACGGTTAGTGAATTCCCAATTGTCCAAAGAATGTTTAATTTTTATTGCTTTCGATTTTCCAGGGTGAAATCAGTTTTATACTAACTATAACTAACTGATTTTCCGATGGTAGAATAAAGGGTCAAGTGTTTGAAAGTGTATTCAACTATAGTCTGAAATTTATATATAGTATGTATCCAACTTTAAACGTCGATATTATGTGTATTCAGGTCTCAAATGTTGCGGCCGTATGTGTCTTGTGGTATATTTGCTGACGTGGTAACATATATAGATGCCAATGTCAGCAAAATACCATCTGATATAGTTGTATACACACAATAGAAGCACTCTAAATTGGATAGAAACAATAGTCATGTCTTATATGATGATTATTTCAGTATCAATAATCACTTGTGCTATAAAAATCCAAACAACCATAAATCTGACTCACATTGTACTAAAATAGTGAGTTTTATATGAACAGATATTCTATTTCCTTCTATATTGCAACTCCAAAGTGGGATAACAGATTTGGAAGAGAGGAAACAGAAAGAAATATGCTCTAAAAGATACTCAAGTATCGACAGTTCCGACAAGGGGAAGTTCTCGGATGTTGATGTTGAAAGAGAAACCGAATGTGGGATTTGCATGGAAACGAGTAGCAAAGTGGTATTACCGAATTGCAGCCATTCTTTATGCTTGAAATGTTTCCGGGATTGGTAAGGTTTCTTTCTTTGTCCTCTTTCAATTCTGTTCCGAATCAAGTAAATAAGACTCATAATCAGTTTCTTCGGTTCTTTTGATAACCCCCACAAAATGAAAGCCTCAGAAACACATAATAGCAAAATGTGATTGTCAAACATAGGGGATGTTTGGATGTGCATTTTAAAAGTGATTAAATGACTTATGTTCCAATTCCAAACTAAGTGTCCACGACCAAAAAACACAGTGTTAGGAAATGCATAATCATAACATTGTGTATGTGTAATTAAAAGATGGCAATATTATCATTGTTTTTTGTACAGACTTCTAGAGATCGGTTTTTTAAAAAAGGGAATCAAGGGTAAAACCATAAAGTAAAAGTGATTTTTTTTTATTTAAAAAAATGTGATTAAATGACTTATGTTCCAATCCAAAATAAGTGTGCACGACCAAAAAACACAATTTTAGGAAATGCATAATCATAACGTTGTGTATGTGTAATTAAAAGATGGCAATATTATCATTGTTTTTTGTACAGACTTCTAGAGATCGATTTTTTGAAAAAGTGAATCAAGGGTAAAACCGTAAAGTTGATGTATTAAATTTGGTAGTGGACACTTAGAGCACTCACAATTTAGTACATCAATTTAAAAAATAACGAGCAAATAGGTAATTTTGGTTTGCCCTTAACCAATCATTTTGGTTGCAGCTAGTTTCATATGAGAAGAAATTTTATTTTTCATGTCCATCAGAACTGAATTCTTGTTCAATCTTTTGGTTTTATAGGCATGGGAGATCACGGTCATGCCCGTTCTGTAGGGATAGTCTGAAAGAAATGAATGTAGACGACCTCTGGATGTGCATTGAAGCTGGTGAAATCGTTGATATGAGTGTAATCGCAAAGGAAAACAAGAAGAGGTTGTTTGTGTACATAGAGAAGTTGCCCCTTATAATTCCCGGTGGCTTATCTGATCAAAAGGATTATCATCAAATATAGGAGACATAAAGATTAGTGTTTAAGGTGTACATGATTTTACAAATTTGGGTGTTTTAGAGGTGTAAATCCTTGTTTGATTCCCCCTTTTCTCAACTATATGGGATTCCAACAATTATTTCTTGATTGTTCGTGAATTCAGAGCGATTTAGCTGCAATGGTGTATATTTTATGCAACTGATAGATAAACATTGTTATGGATATGGTTTATTGGCGTTTGAAGGCTGTTTTCGACGTGTTGTACTGGCAAAACAGACAGGTTTGGTAACTCGAGGTGTTGTCTTTCAAGTGACATCATAGGTAAAGGTGGTAAATGGTTGAGGTAACAAGTCAAATGGGCAATTCGTATGATGGGTCATGTTGACCCGTTCACTCTTTTGTTATGGTATCAAGTTCCACGCTATGTACATTTTGTGACATTTGAGACCAGTTTACCCAGTAACCATTTTTCTCGATTTTACATATAAACCGACATGTTTTAGATAGAGTACATGACCGTGTTATAACGATATAGCGAAAATATATGCTGCCAGCGTGACCATGATCCATTGATTTCAATAGTATGCACATTCTTTAATCTTTCTTTTATACAATAGCAAGTGACCAACATTTACAAAAGAATACAACAAATTACAATATCATACGTAGGAAAACATCATAATATACACAAATCACACAAACCAATCAATAGGATCAGGATTGATCTTGAAGCCTAAGGTATTCACCATAAAACTGTGAACCGCTCTCTTTTGGATGCGCAGTGTAGGCATAACCACCATGGCTTGAAATATCGAGCCCAGCAACTTCCTCGTCAATTGATATCCTTAATATCCTCAGCTTATGTAGAAGGTAAAACAATGGACCCATGGTCACACTAACCCAAGTCACAATAACGACGACTTCCATGACTTGGGCTCCAATCAACCCCCAACCTCCACCCAAGAACAACCCGTAAGGCCTTGTTATCCCTACAGTACCCGAGTTGTAGGTTTCGATGACAAATTGCTCTTTAGCAAACAAGCCGGTGAAAATTAACCCCCAGGCCCCACATCCACCGTGCAATTGGGCTGCCTCCAACGGGTCATCATAATGCAGCTTTAGAGCTACAATATTAAGCCCGATTAGAACACAGGCTGCAAAGAACCCACACACAATGGCAGCCCATGGCTCCACCACTGAGCAACCAGATGTGATGGCCACGAAACCACCAAGGACACCGTTGCAAACGTCTAAAGCATCCCAATGACCAACAAGTAAGCGTCGGCCAAACAAGGTTACAATACCAGCAGTTGATCCGGCTAGTGTTGTTGTAACCGCGGTCCGACCCACTGCAGTCCAGTTACCTTCATCAAAATTATCTGGATACGAGACCAGAATCTTGTTGAATGACCCTGGATTAAACCCGAACCAACCAAACCACAGCAAGAAAGTCCCAAGCACTACTAGAGTTGCATTGTGACCACGCATTTGAACAGGCTTCCCAAAAGCATCAAACCTGCCCACCCTTGGTCCTTCTATAAGTGCACCCCATAATCCACCAATTCCACCAACCAAATGCACCACACCACTACCCGCAAAATCAATAGCACCCGATCCGAACAAGCAGGTTGTGGCCCCGGGGTTGAGCCAACCATTAGAAGACCAAACCCAATGGGCCACAACCGGATAAACAAATCCAGTAAGGAAAAAAGAAAAAACAAGATACGCACTAAACTGGGTTCGCTCCGCTATCGACCCGGCAGTGATCCCCGCAACCGCTATAGCAAAAGCCCATTGATAAAGAAAGAAACTATAGTCGTACGAACTTGTGGGAATATCTTTTAAAGCAAAGTACTGAGTACCAATGAATGGGTTCGCGTCCGACCCACCACCAAAGGCAAACGCGAACCCAAATAGAAAGTACGAGAGGCTGCCAACGACTGCATCTACAACATTAGTTAGCATAATGTTCATGGCATTCTTGGCCCTAACTGAGCCCGCACATAGCATGGCAAAGCCCAGCTGCATCATAAAGACCAGATAGGCTGAGAAAAGAAGGTAAATGGTGTTGATTGAATCTGTCACACTGGTTTCCCAAGAAACCTCCATTGTTTTCACTCACACAAAGACACTCAATTGTGTGTAAGCTAAGAAATGTGAGGGTATGATATTATTAGATGGGCCTAAATTATTAATATAGCAAGTAGTAGACATACCAACAGAAATGAGAACATCCATGACCACATGTTTCACCACATGTTTCATGAGACAGCTTGAGCATTCTAAGCCAGTGGTTTGACCAACTTATGGATAGGCAAAACTCAATCTGTTTGACTCGGTTTAACGTGGTGGTTATGATAACCAACAATTATAAGCATTAAAACCTATGTAAATCTAAGGTATAAGGTTATCATGAATTTGAGATCTATACATACATAAAAATTTTAAAAACTAGTATATATATGACTTTCATACTTTTAGTAGCTTTGAATTCGTCTTTGTGGTGATCGGCTACTGAGAGCGGGTCTCATTGTGACAATGGCAGATTCATTGGCTCCGGCTCTCAGGGCTGCCTTTCCGGCTTCCAAAAACCTTGTGACTGCATCATGTGCGTATTGGTGGGCTTCACCAACTGTCATATAGTTTCCAATATTGGGGTATGTGTTTAGCACATGATCGCCATTAAGCTGTGATGCAAGCTGAATTAGTTCGATTTGGAACTCAGTGAGTCTCATGTCCTCTTTTGGTCCTCTTGGCCTCAATGACACCTTGACTTCAGGAAGTTTTTCTGCATAAAATATTAATGGAAATCACGATCCAAGAAGTTTGAATCTTGATTTCGGTAACAGGTAGATGGTGTTATAATTCACGAACCTGGGCAATCATCACGTGGAGTATCACGAAGGTTGAAGTAACTCTCAAAGGTCCCGGCCCACTCATCCCGTTTGGTCAAGAAGTCAGACTCTAAATTGAAGAGCTTCTTTACGGTTGCCGGGATAGAAGAATGTTCATATTGCGAATATGGATTTGGTCCATTCGGTTCATGTATCACTGCATTAACCGATTAAAGTCATACCTAGTACTTCTCAAATTCAACTTTGCATAAAATGATCAAGTTTTATCCCTAAAAGTCCTTTACTAGCAAATTCTTATCATTTTGAAATTAGAAAAAAAAAAAAAAACTTGTTTGACGCGAAAACTTGAACTTTTGAATATTCTCTCCTAGAACAGGGATGCTAATGAAGAAGCAAGTCACTTGGCTTATTTCCAAGCTGGGAGAGATAAAACTAAACCACAAATATTTAAGAAAAAAAGTTATAAAAAAATAAAAATCAGAGAATAGTGTAGAATATGCTATGGTAATGAGCTAACGCAAATAAATTGCAAAGAAAGGAAAAAAAGTTGATAAAACACGAGCTTTCTTTACTAGAAATACAGATTAAGCATATAGAATCAGTAAACTCAATCTTTAAGTCTTAATAAACGGAATTGAATTAAGAAAAGCTGAAAATAAAAATGCACACAAATGGTAACTTAATACTATTGTGGTAACTTAACACTATAATAAACCTTATAAGTTAAGCTTCACCTAGCAAAACTCGTGAAGACAATTCAAACAAGTGACAAGAACTCAAAAGGGCAACAACTTATAAAATTTTATAGCAGTTCTAGTTAGACGATTGAAATATTAAGAAACCTTGTAGCGTGTGTTAGCAAAGATTCAATTAAATGAAGAAATGCCCAATAAAAGCTAAGATTTTGCATCAAAATGTACTTATGTAGCTCAAATCACTAACCATCATGAACTCTCTCCTAATTTCCGGTTAAGAAGAAGCTGGCAACTGCGACAACTTTTAAGCATACATTTTTCATTCATCTATTAAGCAATTATCATATCTTATATAGACATTCAATAACAAAGTTTTAAATATAGAATCCAAAATTTTGCATGGAACTATTCTTATATGACTCCAATGAACAAGAGCCCGAAAATGTAGCATAAAAAATTTCAAGCCCAGCATCAAAAAACACTCACCTATGCCTTTATCAATCCAAGGAGATATCAACAAAGTAGGAACCCGAACACCCAACCGATCAAACCCAAAGTAATACGGTTCAGGACCAATAATCCCATCCGGATTAGGCACATTATCAAGCGGCGTAGGCACATGATCATAAAAACCACCATGTTCATCATAAGTAATCAACAAAGCCATTTCATTCCATTGAGGACTAGCCCTCAATATCTCATAAACTTCCTTAACAAAAGCTTGCCCAACCGCCACATCATGCGACGGATGATCATCGTTAGCCGGAAACACATTCACATCAAAATACCTTTGTTCCACAACCACATAATTAGGCAACTTTCCTTTTTTAGCATGGTACTTAAACTTCAAATCATACTCATGAAACTTAGTAAGAAACTTAAGTTTTCTTAAACTCTTAAAGAACAATGTAGCAGGGATATTTTGGTAATATATTCCGAAACTAAGGCCATTTTCATCTAATGAATCAAATATAGTTTTTTGAGGAAAGCCATTTATCAAATCTTTTCTTACATTACTTGATGCACCATGAGAAGTAGCTGAGTGAACATAAAACCGGTTCGGCTGTGTCGAAGCCGGAACTGAGGCGAACCACCTGTCCAACACAGCGAACTCATTAACCAACTCGGTATAACTCGGTAACAACCCAGGGTCAAACCCGGACATTACAGTACTGTTTAGCCCATTGACTAACATAGAATTTGCTTGTTGGACAAACCCATTCATTGGTGCCGGGTTGGATACAGTACTATTCGACCCGAATATCTGTTCCCGGATAGCTTGAATAGAATGACCCGGATCCGAATCAACAAAAACTGCATCTTTTGATACGTAGATTTTTTCTGAACCCGGGTCAGATGCATTTGCATGGTTATATTCTTGACCTGTTAACCCGTCGATATCGGGTCGGGTTTTCTTGATCCAACCCAACATGTGATCAAATGAACGGTTTTCCATGACCAAAATGACGAGCGTTTTGATGGGCCCGTTTATTTCGTGGATTTTTTTATGAAAAGGTGATGAATTTAGTGGTTTTGTGAGGATTAAGAAGTGGGTTAGGATTAAAATGGTGATTAAAGGTCGCCGGCTGTTCATTTTAGAATTTCTGGTGGGTTTTCCGGCGGTGATCGAAAAAAGGTGGTTACAAGAGTTTAATTGGTGGGACTTGGGAGAGTGTGGAAGAAAAGAAACAAAACAAAACAGAACAAAAAAGGTTTATCCGTTTGGAAGAAATGGGATTTTTAGATATTTCTTTTTTTTAGTGTAAGTTTCAAATATATGATTTTTTTTTCAAGCGAATATTTTCGAAAGCATATAAGTTAGATGTTTTTATTTTCACAACTATTTTAAATGAAAGATGTAATGTGTAGATCTAAAAAACTTTAAGGACGGAAATGAAAATTCTTTTCAAAGCAATTTTTAAATGCATATAACTCGTGAAAGCACCTAAGTTATTCCTTTTTTTTAAGCCTTGCACCTTCAAATGTATTTTAGACAAAGACGGTTTTGTGTTGGATCAACATAAGTTTATGAACTTAAGTTAGATTGGAAAAAAATTTAAAAACATATGAAAAATTATGTTTGAATACATGTTATTTAAAGATCTAGTCTTATGTAAATTATAAAGTACGCATTTAAAATAAATGAATTATAACTAGACACACGTGATTTTTATTCCTGAATCCGCCACTAACTTTAGAGTATTATGCTATATAATTACAGCTAAAGAAAATGGTATACAGATTGTCTTCGTATTTAAAAATGTTTTTTTTTAAAGTTATTTGGTAATGGTAGTAGGTGGTTAAGATGTTATTTGCATTGGAAAACTATTTTATAATATAGATCGATCGTTGACATGATATCAAATTACTATAAGACTACTTTAAACAGTACATGTTTATCTTTCTATTAAGGTGACATAAACGAAACAAGAGGCGTACCTCATTACCAAATGAAATTAGTTTTGACTTTTGATATGTGAGGTTAAGTGATCCAGAAGAGTACTCCATAATATACTAATTTACAACTACATTATCATTATTATCATCAAAGTATATAAAAAATATATAAGTTATATGCATTACTATTTAACACTAATTTACAACAGCATTATCATCATCAAAACGTAAATAACTTTTTCTTTTTAAAGGAAAACGTAAATAACTTAACTTAGTATAATATTAGGACATTTTCTTAGTTAGAGACATCCACCAACTTTCATGCAATCTAAAATTAAGACATTCTTTAGTTTATGTGTATCTCTAATATTAGGACATTTTCTATATTACTTATGTATTTTCTAAACACGGTATATTTTTAGTTTCGAATACCTATAGGATAGGGTTACGTGAGAATCAAAATAAGAGTGAGAACGGTGAGAACTACTATTTTCCCTTCCTCTTTTCCCCTTTTTAATATGTTTTTATAATTAATTTTTTTAATAGAAACTCATTCCAAAAAATTTTTTAAAAATATTTCTATGGGTTATATATTAAAAACGGATGGATACGGTACGGACATAGCCTCAAGGACATTTATAAAGGGGTGAGGGCTGAACGGATTTGGAAATGGTTTGAATTTGATGGGCTACGATCCAAGAGATGTCGGTTGTTGGATATGGTACGGGCATAGCTGTAACACCCCAAATAATTTAAGGTAATAAAATAGCCTACTTTTATAGTTTTACCTTTAAAATAATTTCCTAGTATTTTATTTTGAGAGATGAGATTAAATTAGTTGGAACTTTAGTGGATAGTGGGCATTTGCCCACCTAATTATTTTGAAAACCGGAAGGGAGGGGGAGTATGTTACCCCATACCCTTGATCATTTTTCCTTTTCCTACACTCCAACACTCCATACCTCACTAATTCATTTCATGATTTCCTTTCAAATCCTTTGTATTATCACATTATCATCATCACCCATTCATCTAAACATTCAAGAATCAAGTTACATTTCTCATTAAAATCAAGTAAGAAAGTTAGTGTGTGTGTGGGTGTGTGTGTGCCGTGAAAGAGGAAGAAGAAGAAGAAGGATTTTGTGGATTTCACTCTTTTTCCAATTCTAGATTCATTCAAGGTAAAGATTAACTTTTTATTATTGATTTTCAATTCTAGGGTTCTTGAGTAAAAAGAGATTTGGGGGTTTTTGATTTAAATGGTTGTTGGGTGATTGAGCTCAAGTTATGGGTTACTTAGTAACTATATATTGTTATTGATAATGATTTTAGCCTTCCATAGAAATGATTATTGTTATTGAGTTGATTATAAGTGATGATGAAATACTAGTAATAATAATATATGAAAGAGGGGTTCAAGGGAAAGTAATGGTTTTGATTAAGATAGCTTTGGTTATAATGGTGACCTTATATGAGTGAAATTGTGATTATTGCTAGGTTGAAAGCAATAGAGCATTTGTGTTGTTGTGGCTATCTTGATTGTTGTTGTTGCATTGGAGGTGAGTATCTTTGCATACATCTATATATATATTGGGTCAATTGCAAAATGATGGTGTATTCCATGTTTTGCACTTGATTCGGTTTTAGGCCTAAGTAGTGGCCATTTATGTTGATCATGCGTATGTGTAACGTTTGATATTATGAATATTATATGGATCCATATATGTGAAATGTTGTTAAGGTGAACATGCAAGAGATGGTACGACGGTACCATAGGCTACA
>JAOEHQ010048611.1:0-10116 GCA_025447715.1 Asclepias incarnata
ATCAATGTATCTGTTAAATGTAAAGTTAATTCCTCTTAACTTTACATCTCTTTCATCAGCTTCTTTCTTTGACTTCAACTAATTGATCTTTTGGTGATTACATTAATGACAAAGTATAACTGCCACTAAACATGCTTAGCAGTTATGTTTAACTAATTAATTTCTTAAGTCCCATTTTGGGACTAATAATCTCCCCCTATTTAATTTAGTTAAACAGTAAAGTACTTTTGAATGAGCAAACAAGCTTCTGTTCAAAAAGTTCAAATTTTATTGAAATAGATGAAAGTTACAGATGATAAGAACTATAATTCCTAACTTTAACATCTAATTCATTAGTATAAAACTGCTTTATGAGCGGTTCATGCTTCCTATTCTTTATTTCTTTCAACAGCATTTGAGATAAGAGGGCATCATTGGAAGTAACACACTTTGTACATTGTTAGCAGAAACTTGGAAGAGGTAAGATTCAGATCAGCAGCTCTGTAGAATCTTTTCCCAGATAATCTCAAGTTCTGGTTCTTTGATTACTTCTCTTCTTCATGATTTCCAGCCTGTACACCTTCAGGCATAGGCTCTTCTTTAGCTGTTGGTAGCACTTTCCTCTTCTTTGCAATAGAAGGCTTGGTGACTTGAGTTGTTGCTGGTGAGATTCTCAACTATAATACAATAAACAAAAGTAAAAGCAGATTGTAAATCAATGACTCCTCACATGAGTAACAATTCTAACAGAAGAAGACCCCTCATCAACTTGAGCATATCGATCACACATTGCACCTGCATTCGTCGAACCATAAAGCTCACTCCTTAACTGAGCAAATATTTTCGAACATTTCTGCAACTCTTTGCCAACAACATCATTCTCATCATCTTTTAACACCTCAGCATCATTATCATCATCATCATCATCATCAAAATCTTCTTCTTCTTCTGCAAACCCCACATGATTATGATCGTTTTTGACCGGGGTCATATCATCATCATCATCATCATCAATTACAAACCTCCGACCACGGCTAGACACTGTAGTCGTTGATCCTCTGCAAAGTCATCGTCTTCCAAACTCTCCTTTATTATTTCAACACAATCATCAGAAGAAGATGAACAAGAGTTGTCTGATAAATAACTGTTATTGTGGGTTTTCGACGAAAAGGCAAAGGATTCAATGGGTGGTAGGGTTTTGGATTTGGGTGAAGAAGAAGAAGAGGGTTTATTGTTAAGTATTCTGGAAGAATCAAAATCGTGGTTTGACCATTCATCATCTGATATTTCAATTATTTCTAACCCTCTCTTCATTTATACTTCTATTTTATTGTTATTTAATTGATTGATATATATGACTGAAAATAGGTTAGATTAGGGGGGTGGGAGTGATATTTATATGTCAGACATGGAGAATGCCGACTGTTTACTTTCCGCCACAACCACCACTCAGAATCACTCACTCTAAACCCCCTTTTTTTCACGGAAAAGAATCTATGCTATTTCTAGCCCTCTTTTTCGTTTTACTTTAAGTTTCCAACTATGAGGGGGTTGGGGGAGTGTCTCCTCCTATGGGTGAGAAAACTAAAAAACCCATGAAAACCTAACAAATCAAACCAAAAACCGAAAAAATTAATGGTTTTGGTTTTTTGAAAACCGAAACTTTTGGTTCAGTTCGGTTTCGTATGAAAAATCGATCCATAAAAATTTAACCGAACCAAATACTTATATTGTTTAATTTATTTTATATATATATATCATTTTATTACTTATGTTTTATTAGACTAGCACGGTACCCGCGTAATGCGGCTGCGGTGTGGTGGTAGCGGCGATTGGTGGTGATGGCGGCGATTAGTAGTAGTGGCGGCGACTGATGGTGGTGGTGGCAGCATCTTGGACAATTTGCATATGCAAAAATGAGTAACATTCAACAGAAGGCTGTATTCTTTATTATATAGTATAGAAGTATAGATATATTGATATATGGGATAAACTTATATGTTTTTACCTCCCTCTCACATCGATAAATCACATGGTTAAATGTAAAAATTTAAAGATTGTGAGAGCGAAAGCATCTAACTACATGCTAGTAGAAGCATATTAGTAATCCCTTTAATATATTTGCTTTTTGGCTGTATAAAACAAAAACAATTATATATTTTAGGTAAAAATACACAACAAGATCGAATGGTTTAACAAATTGCATATTGAATCAATGCATCAAAGATATAAATAGTTATGTAAAATCAATTGTATGTTTTGAGTTTCCTTAGAAAACTATTTGTTTAACAATTAAATATTTTTATTTCTAACTTCATCAACTTTATAATGTAATCATTAAGCATAAGCTTCAAACTTTTCAAGCCTCAAGTTGGTCCAGACCCACAAGTAGTTACAAACCGACTAAAAACAAAAAGTCGAACGAAAGTAGGCTCAAAGCGGGGGAAAAAATGAACCATTTAAAATAAAAAATCAATGGTTTTAGTTTTCAAAATCCGACCCAACGGAACCGTACTCACCAAAACATAAACCTATGATCAAAATTATCATTTAACAAAATTATCATTATTGGACCGGTCTAACGAGATCGGACCGGATTCTATAAGAAATATGCATTATCTTAACCAAAAGAATTATAACTTAAACACAACATAAGTTCAATAATATTAATATCTAGTATCAATCATCCAAAGTAAAACCAAATTCTAACACAAAAACCATAATCTAAACAAGTTATAACACCACTGTTTCAAAATTTAAACATATTCAAATATTATCCAACATGAACACATAAAATGCAAATAGTCATTTTTTTCTTCAAGTCACCTTTGTTCCTACAATACAAAAACAAATATACATTTAACATACACATTGTGTATATGTTTGATATGAGAGTAAAAACCAAAAAAAGGGGATTTGACTTAGTTTACCAGTTCGAAGCGGTTTAAAGAGCGGTCTGGTCCGTGTCAGGGAGTGTGATCTGGTTCAATATCAATGAATCGACTGGTGTTTATTGAATCAGAAATCTTTAAAAAGCCGGTCCAACCATGGTACGGCCGGTTAGACTAGCTGGTTCAAAAACATTGGTTGTTAGACGAGTCGGCTCGTACGACTCAAGTCAAAACACATGTAAAACACTACTAGAAAATTGAGTATCAGCGACGAAATTTCCGACGATTTTTTTTCGTTGGAAACTTTCCTACGAACCTCCGACGAAATTCAAACAAAAAATAAATCAGTAAAAAAATAACATATTTGTAACAAATTACCGACGAATTTACCATGGACACATTTTCGTAGGAAATTCGACACTAATTCAAACACATTACCAACAAATTACTAACGGATTAATGACAAACATTACTTCCGTCGGAAATACCTTGGAAAGTTTTTATACATATATTAGATATTTTAAAATCAAATAATTTGTCGGAAATACGTTGCAAGCATAATAATTTTGTGAAGGATTTCCAACGAAATATTTTTAATTTTAAAAAATTTGAAGTATTTATACCAGTTCGTTAGAAATTCGTAGGAAAATTTGAAGTATTTCCTAGGAACTTCCAACGAATTCATATAAATAACTGAAAAATAAAACAATTTGTTAGAATTTCGTCGGAAATAAATAATTTTTTCCTATGAGTTTCCTACGAAAATTTTGAAATATATTAAAAAATGAATATATCTCACATATATTAGACACATACATTCCATATGTCAATACCTATTTACAAACTTAGTAAAATGCACAATCATATATTTGGGTGCATATGTGTATGTATTTATGTATTGAAATGAATATACGCTTCATGTGATTATGTTTGTTGATATATACTGGGATAATATAGGTACGTATGTGCGTAAGTTAATATGTGAGTTAGTATATAGATTTGTATGTACATTGAATATACATAGAGATAGACGTAAGTGAGCATTAATGTATACGCATGTGTCTCATACATACATGTGTAAGTAGACGTCTAAGTATGTATACGTGTATAGAAACTATCATATATATTAAGTATGTTCACGTGTATTGTCATGTTTATATATATTTTACCATAATGTTGTGATATATGAATGTATGTGTAAATGGATGTTCATAAATGCTTCTAGAACGACTAAACTTTAATATCTTTTCAAAAATCGTAGGAAACTTGTAGGAAAATATAAGTATTTATAAGGAATTTCCAACGAATTCATAAATTTTATTGAAAAATAAAAGAATTTGTTAGAATTTCGTTGGAAATAAATATATTTTTCCTATGAATTTCCTACGAAAATTTGAAATATATTAAAAAATGAATTTATCTCACGTATATTTGAAATAAAAAGCTTTGAAATACAGTAGATATTTACTATATCTCTCATAAAGTTAGAGAACACATTTATTTATATACAAACATATGTGTATTTATAAAGTACACAATAAAGTACATATAAATGTATATTTGTATGTAGGATTAGAACTTATATTATTTGGGTGTTTATGAAAAATTTCGTTTCCCCCCAAAATCCCACTCCCAATTTAACTTTCCCCCTTCTTTTCTTGGTTATAACAAAATCCAGATCTCATTTGACTCAAAAGTCAAAGACATTTTCCACTCCTTCTCTCATGAAACCCCACCCCCAATCTATTTTCTCCAATTTGTTTATAACTAGCCGCTCATCCAAGCCACCTACCGGAGATTTTAAATAGCTGCTCTCCATCACTAGATCTTTCAAAAAAACCGTTCACTACCACCACAGCCAATCTCTTTTTGAATCGATGTAAGTCCGATTTTGAAAGTATTCGTCTTTAAGAAAAATATACTTGTTTGAATCTTGAAATCACCCGGATGATAAATTGAGTTGTTTGCCATGCTTTCTTTTAATTTTTTGAATCTTGAAATATACTTGTTCGCTTTGCTTTCTTTTATTTTTGAAAGTATATGATTCACGATCCATCACAACATAGTGACTAGCATACTTCATGTTTTATATATATATATATATATGTGTGTCATATGTATTTACTCTTGTAGGTTTAAAGATTTAAAACTCAACTGAAGGACCGGAACAAAATAGTAGAGATCGGGAAAAGTTACAGCCGAGAGAGAAAGGAAGATGATTGTTGCGAAGAGGTTGCATGACAACAAGATTTGATGGAAGACATCTGAGCAAGGGTTATAGAGCACAACGAGATGTTGAGTTGGTTACAACGGATTCCATTTCTTTGCGTAGTATTTAATATAATTTGTATGTAGTTTGAATTTTGGATTGTTCAATACACTGAAGACATTTTTTGTGATATTTTGAATATATTGGATGCTTTGTATAATTGTATTCCACATGTTTGGATATATATATATATATATATATATATATATATATATTATAAGTTAATAATAATTATAAAAATATATTTTAGACAAACATTCGTTGGAAAATTTAAATAGTAAATTTTTGTCGGGTATTCATCGGTAATATACAATAATATTTGTTACAAATTTCCGTCGAAATATTTGTCACTAATTGGTAGTTTTTAATGATTTTTAACTAAATTCAGAAATTATCTAGCAACGGATTTCCGACGAAAAAAGTGGTTAGAAATCAAAAAATTCGTCGGAAAAATTGGTCGGAAAATGTTTCCTACGAGGGTTTTTCCGACAAACATTTTTCGTCGGAAATTTGTCGCTGAAAGCTTTTACCTACGAATTTCCTACGAATTTTGGGGTCGCTGAAATGACTTCGTATTACAACCGGCGACTCGGACCTGACTCGCGAGTTCTTGACTGACTCGTTCCGAGTCGCGTTGACTAGTAACTCGCATGAGTGAAAGAAAAACAATAAACGATGCCTAGGGATGGGTGATTTAATGTTTGATGAGTATTGTTGAGGAAGGTGTTCTTTAGAATAACTAGAAGTGTCCCCGTGCAATGCGCAGTGGTTGATATTTTTTTCAAAAAATTTGTACATAAAATTCGTAAACTTTATTCAATACATGTGTCAAAAGGTGATGGTAGCTGGTAGCTGATTTCGTCGATCGTCGATTCTAGATTGTCTAACACACGGGTATATAAAAACTGTGTTTGTTATTATTGCTAGAATATTTAAAATATAAATAATTATGTAAGTTAATATATAAATGATAAGGTACAAAAAGAAATACTTTAGAATTTTCAAAAAATAAAACACCCACAAATTAAGTATAATGTAGCATAGAGATAGATTAATAGAAAAGAAAAAATAAGAAATAAGTTTTAGGTGAAAATAAGATGAGTTAGAGAGTAAAAAATAAGATGCAAATTGAAATATCTATCTATATTATTATATATATAAAACAAAAAAAACTTGCTTTTAGAAATTTTTTTTAAAAACTAACCCGAAAAGGCAAGCTGAAAACTTTTTCAACACCATCCTCTAAAAGCAAGTGACGTCATAAATCTTTTTTTTTTCTCTGGTTAATAAAAATATGTTATATGTGTATTTTTTTCTATAGAGTTATAATCACAAATCATCCATGTAGTTAGTCATTAATTTTCTTTTAGCACTCATGTTTTTTTTTTTTATCAATGAACATCCCTAAACTTTGATTTTGTATCACCGACGGTCCCTATGTCTAATGTCCGTTAGTTGGGCTCCGTTAAGACCCTCACGCGCATACCATGTGATGGTGTATATTGGCCCTTTTACATCATATTAGTCCTTTTACAAAACACATGGACGATTTGTGATAATAACCTAAAATCAATGTATACATGCATACATTTGTATTTATATCTACATCTCTATAATCAATATCTTTATATTCAATCTATACACCACCAACATCTTCTTTTCATAATAGAACGAATCTATACACCACCACCATCATCATCAATCCATCCATGTATCCGTTCATATCTAAATCTTTGTATCCATATCTTTATCATTATCTCTATGTCATATATCTCTATATCATCTTCCTATCCATCACCATCATCTTCCATCGTCCCAACACCATGCAAACACCTCCATTAACTCCAAACCTCATTCAATGATCCGACCCAAATCCATATCCAACCCACTTTTCTTCAAACAAACATAAACAACTTCAAACAAGTAGTCCAAATGCTAACTGGATGTTTAACCTCCGACCACCGCTACATCTAGCAAACACTAGTGCCACTTGCCACTTGCCACTTGCCACCACCACTTCCAGTCACCACCGTTCATTACTACAACAAAAAGGGATTTTTAGGACCTTTTTGTATGAGATGCTATTAAATTAATGTCCTAAGAAACTATTTATTGGGACAAATGAGTGTTTAAGGTTCTATTATAATATACGTTATTAAACCGGTGTTCTAGAAAACTATTTAATAGGATGGATGAGTGTTTGGGGTCTTATTATCATTTAACTTAAATATGACAGTTAAAATGTGGATCATAAGTACTTTATTTGATGTTTATTTGTTGTTGTCTCATTATATGGTAATATAATAAGACACTTAATATGAAGGTCATATGAAATGAACTTTTATAGGACATTTATTTGTAAAAGTCTATTTATAGTAGTATATATTAGGAAATTTGATACTTAGATCCTATCAAATTAAGTTTTATACTTTTATAGGACATTTTTTTTATTAGGTTCTTATTGTAACATAATTTGAAAAGACGTTTGGTATTTTGGTCCCATTACATTAATTTTTTTATGGGATATAATTACTAAAGTGTATTGCCATAAAACTTAATAGGACCTTTGCTATTTAGGTCGCATTACATTAAATTTTTAAGATGCTGATTCATTTGAGATTGAGTCCATATTCATAAAAACTTAATAAGATGTATAATAGATAGGTTGAAGTTTGTATGATACGGTATAATGCATACGTATATTTTTTGCTCGATACTTTTATTTTTAAATGTTTACCATAATAGTTTTTTTTTGAACGACGGAAGAACTAACAACGTCCCCTGGAATTAGTGTGCCCACCCCGAGTTCGAATCCTGGTAACGCCATAAAGGGTTTGCTCTCCCATGTCTTGAATGGGTATAGCGTTACAAAGGTCCCTTCCCTAAATGTATTTGGCAAGATTTGAACCCTTGCCTAACCCCTCAGAGGAAGGAGTAGTGATAAATCTACAATATCTTTTAGCTATCCACAACATATGTACATATTATACTGTACAGTGTACAACTGTATAAGGCATGCATCGTTGTGGACGGCTAAAAATTGTTGTGAATTTATCACTCCCCTAGGGGAAAACATCTTGATCACTGGACCAAGACCCCAATGGTTAATTATGAATTATTTTGATAAACTTTTATAGTTATTTCATTAAAGTATATGTGCCACATATTGATGAAAATGCTAAATTTTTTGAAAAACTTATGAATTAAAATGAATGTAAATATTTGAAGTGGTGAGCATGGAATTAACATTGTGTATGTATGTATGTAATATAATAATAATGAAAAATTACCAAAAATGAGTTTGAATGAAAATTAAGTTACGTTCATACACAACTTTTGGTGTCCATAAGTAAGTTGAACGGTTAATTTTTTCATTTCATTTGTACCTAGCCTCCAAAATCTCTGCAAATCTTGGCTAGGGCTGTCTTATTTATACTATTTTATAAAAATTGTTTAAGGTTGTTAAAGTTACTTAAATTTTATATATGTGAAATACCAAATATATTTTTACAACTTATATCTTAATTAATACTTATATTATTTAGTCAAATTTTCCATTTATGTAATTAATCAATTAATATTTTCTAAATTTAAGGGAAATGATCATATAACCCCGACTATGTTTAACACGTTATTACAGCATAAATGATTACAAAATCGCAATAAAAGGGAAAAATCATAATCAGATTTTAAAAATCGCAATAAGATAATAAAAATCAAAATAAGATATTAAAAATCGGAATAAGATATTGTAAAATCGCAATAAGATAGTATAAAATTGTAACGAGAAATTGAAAATGGCAACGAGAAATTGAAATCGCAATGAGAAATTGAAAATCGCAACGAGAAATTGAAAATCACAACGAGAAATTGAAAAATCGCAATGATAAATTGAAAATCACGTCGCAACGAGAAATTGCGATTTTATAAATCTTATTGTGATTTTATATTCTCAATGCGATTTTTTTTTCTCATTGCGATTTTACGAATTTTTAAAATCCCATTGCGATTTATACTATCTTATTGTGATTTTTAAAATCTCATTGGAACTTTTAAAATCTCTTTTATGACAATTTTGCTGGGTATTATGTAAAAATCTAAAAAACTTAGTTAAATTAATATATTTTTATAAAATTATGGCTTACTCATGTTATTTTCTAAAAATAAAATAAAATGGAGAGATTGATTTCCAAACATTGTGAATTTCAATGGGTCGGAGATTGAATCCAAAGAAAAGGCGACGTCCTAGATTGAAGTCACTGGTATCTCTACAATCTACAATGGTTCACTTAGCAATTTTAATTAATTCTTCTTGCAGTTGCCAGTAGGGCAGGTAAACATGTTCATCAGGTAAACATGTTCATCAACATCTACTTGTCAATAACACAATCATTTCATTTAGAGTTAACAACATAAATGGTTCATGTGGTTTGTTAAAAAATCACGTTTCGTCCCTGTGGTTCAAAACTCTCATTGGTAGTCCTTTATAGGAGGATAAGGTTCATGTTTGGTCCTTTTCCAAAGTCACGAGCTTTCAGGTTTGATCCTTGTGGTTTGCTCCCTTGCGGTCATTTAAAGGGGTGTAAACAACTAAACATGAACATTAAGGTTTTTAAAACTCAGTGAAACATGATTTTTTAGGTAAACCACATGGACCATTTATGTCGTTAACTCTTTCATTTATTTTCTCCAATCTTTTTTTTTTTTCCAAATGCATGTCAGTGCCTGCCTGATAGCGATCTGTAGATAAATTTTATTAAGGAAGTAGTTTTCTGTTGTATCAGTCTCCTTCTCTACATGCAGTTAACTACTGGTTTGCTGAGTGTACACATTCAAGTATTGTCGATTTTTTTTACAGTATTCAAGTGATATTTACCTTTTTTATTATAATATCAGTCTCATAAGGGGCTGCAAAGTGAGTCGAGGTTGAGCCCGAACTTGATTAGATAGGTTAAAGAGCCTTCATAGCTTGGCTCG
>JAOEHQ010048612.1:0-10114 GCA_025447715.1 Asclepias incarnata
GACAAAAATGCCCCCCTGAATTTCATGGTAAAAAACCTCCGCTGCATCGTGCAGTTCGCTGCATCGATGATTAGCCCTTTGTTTATTGTACAATAAAAAGTCTCTTTTATCTATTTCTACACTTCAATATACACAATTTATGCGCAATAAAAAGTTCGGAATAAAAAGTCTTTCCCGATGTCAACTTTAATTTATAAACTGCCATACTGACTACCTTGCAGTGACCAGACCAATTATACCATCAAAGTCTACTATATATATATATACATATATGATATGCCTATCACGTGCTTTACCATGATTCCGTCTCTGTCTTAACTACTGTTATGCATGCCATCAGTTAATAATAACAACCAGATACTTCTAGTCACACAATAAGTAAAATCCTTTTAATTTGCTCTTTTGATAATTTATATAAGGCAAAATATTTATATGAAGAACGTAACTAACATACAAATATGTATGTATGGATAACCCATTAAATTTTCATACATACGTTTACTAACAATCATATGCCAAAATAACATAGCAGTTATTTGCATAACCCGTATATTAATTTTCCATAATATTTTAACGTCACATCACTATGTACAGTGCCGTTCCAAGCTTTTTTGTGGCCCTAAACAAGATCAATTTTGAGGGCCTAGTTTATTAGCATACAAAGTAAAGTAAACAAAGAAAGAAAAATAAAAGGGGGGAATTTTTTAAAAAGAAGGCTGGAACTCTTATTCGATAAAAATATACAAAACATTAAGCTCATTATGTAAAATATGGAGCCTTAGACTTTTAGGGGCCCAAAGCGAATGCTTAATTTTATATAAGTAAGGGCCGGCCTTGACTATGTATACATAAGACTAAATCTAGTGTGTATAGTATATGTATTATATAAAGGGGAAGGTGAATATGGGGTTGTCCTCCATCTAAGCTTAGATGGGAAACCCTTCACATGTTAATATTTTAATAATTTTTTAAAAAATAAATCAATTATTTAGGCCTCATGCTTTTAATGATTAAAATATTAAAATGTGAGATGTTCTTCATCTAAGCTTGGATGAAGGATAACCCCATATTCACCTTTCCCTTTATATCTACACACTAGATTTAGTCTCATGTATACATAGTGATGTGACGTTTAAATATTATGGAAAGTTAATATATGGGTTTTGCAAATAACTGCTATGTTATTTTGGCATATGATTGTTAGTAAACGTATGTATGAAAATTTAATGGGTTATCGATATACATATTTGTATGTTAGTTACGTTCTTCATATAAATATTTTTAAATAAGATATAAAGCTATCTATTTAATTTATTATAGCATCGATCAAAATAGTGAACTACCTATTATCAAGTCCATATTATCTCTATTATTTATAAATATGTATCAAAGTTAATACATGAGTAATGAGTTATTTGCATGATAATGCTATCATTGTTATCAAGGTATCGATATTTCTGCTTACATAACTATTTTTCACAATGAACTACTTTTTAGGATTGAAAAGTAAATTTCCGTGAGGATGGACGCACGGTGCCCAAATCCTTGATTTTAACTACTCCGTAGTCCACATGCAATTATCGCTTGTCTCAAAGTTATAAAATTGGGCACTTGTAAGTAGTGGCAGAACCCGCATAGAGGTGAAAGGTGGTCGTGGCCACCAATTACAATGTTTATAAAACTCTATATTTTTAGTATTATTGTTATGTATTTATTTAATCTAAAGTTAATTGGTCACCCCAACAAGACATACACTTAGAATCTCATAGTTTTATTTTCTTACATCTTGTAATTTAATTTGATTTTACACTTGTTAGTATCTTGTAAACTGTTCGGTTTTCCTAGACCCAAATCCTGGCTTCGCTTCGGTAAACTAAAAACTGGACACATGCATTTCTTGAATTAGATAAGGAGCTTGCATGTTCAAAAAGAGACGTGGAGAAATCGAAAATTACAGCTGTATCAGACGTGAATTACAGCATGGACACTTGCATTTCTTGAATTAGACCCAAAATTCTTGCATGTTTAAGGAGCTTGCATGCATGTTCATAAAGAGACGTGAATTACGAGTTTACGGAAGCATATTGATCAGAGTCTCAGTCAGACACAGACAATTAAATTAAGAAGAAATCGAATTACAGCTGACACGGAAAATTTATGTAAAGTATGTAACTGTTCCAGGTGTCGATCAAAATACAAGGTTTAATGCTTGACTGTCTTGACAGTTTATCAATACCACTTATTATTTTACATAAATGCATTAGTGTGCTAAACTAATTAATTAAGGATATCGTAAGTATTTGTAACTGATTCGGTGTAATCGAAAATATTGGTTCTGAAATTTACCAAAACATGATACTGATACCGGTACTATATGTAAATAGTACAGCACAGGTATGATACCGTATTTTGGTACCAATCTCATTCTGTCCGGAGATTAATTGTTGTTTGTGTGGTGTGTATCATTATTTTTGAACTTAACTTAAAACATTTTCATTCCTTTGACATATATTTCAAGCTAGAGAAGTAATTTGTTGGGGTCTGAATTACTAATCTTGATGAATTCCCTCAAATCTTGAAAAAAAATTGCTGAAAAAGGCCGAAGTGCACCTCTATATGATGCGCACGTACACTTCTTCGAGTTTAACTCGGATCAAATAGGAGTGTTTGGTTTTTTTGAGATTTGTCGATACCGATACCATACCGGTACCGAAATATGTCAAAGTGGGGACTGGTCCAAGTATCGTTCGCGTGTTCGGGATTAATATTTAATACCGGTACCGATATGAGACCAAGACAGGACCGGTACTCGATCGGTATTATATGCTTATTTCTAATACTGCTAACCACTAGTTAATAAATCTAAAGTAAGGGTGTTGAAAAAAATCATACCCAAATAACCCGACCCAATCCAAATAGATTTGGGTTATACGGATTGGGTTATTCGGGTTGCGAGTTGGTTATTTGGTTAACCATACCCATATAATTTTAATTGGTTTGGGTTATGGGTGATATTTTTCTTATTTGGGTTAACCTGAATAACCCATATAAAAATTTTTAACTTTTTATTTATGTAATAATTATAATATACTGTGTAGTTGACTTGATGACTCAATGTTTCTAATCCTCTCTACCAAATGTGACTTCCACTCAGTTAATTTATATTTTTTGGATTTCTATAGATAAAAATCAACCATAGCGATTTGTCTTTTATTAATATTATACAAAGTTATTGCAATATTATAATAGTTATAATATGTGTCTTGTATTAAAAATTCAGATAACAATAACTTCACTAGTTTTTACTTCAGTATTTTTTGTTAAATAATATTTGAGTTATATATTGTCAAATTGTTTACTTTATAAATTACTTTACATTATTTTAAATAGTTTGTAACTTAGCTATTTTATCTATGATTTCTCTTCAATTAATATAACCATGATTTGATGCATTAAATCAAGAACTAGATAATCAAAATTATTATAACACTTTTGAATATAAGTAATTTGTTAATCTACAATTATATAGAGTATCATTTTTTATATGTTTTTTAAGTTGAAATTATATTATTGTATAATTAAAATATTTTCCTTTATAAGCTTCATGCGTTTCAAACTTAACATCACATCTTATTTGGGTTACCCAAAACCCGACCCAAATAACCCAAACCCAAACAACCCGAACCCAAATAACCTGAATCGTTCATTTATAATTTGTTGAAACCCGAATAGCCCGATCCAAATAACCCAAAACCCAAATAACCCAACCGATCAACACCCTTAATAAATATAATACCATTTGTGCATTTCGTTCAAAAAAAAAAGAGTTTGGAATTTAGTGTTTTTTTTTTTTTTACAATTTTTTTTTTTTGGTATAAGTTTTTATTAAAAAAAAATAAAAATAAAGTAAAAAAAATAAAAGGAGAAGAAAAGAGGAAAATGTGTGGATTCCATTGATTTTCAACATTTTTCTAGTTTTCATTTGATTACAACCCATAAATTTTATCGTTAAAATGGTTCTTATACAAAATCTATATTTTATGGCCGCATTAAATGGTTCATATACAAAACCTGTATTTTACGACCGCATATTATTATTGAACTTATATCGAAACATAGATAAATATCAATCAAACAATAATATATTCATTTTGACCTGGGTAGATAAATTTTGGCAAGGTAGGATTTTCTTCATCGAGGGTTTAAATGGGGATTTGCTTGTCGAGGGAGCTCTCTGACGCGGATCCTGTTAAAACGACGTATGATAAACTTTCCAACATTTACGAGTAATTCACACATTTCAAATAATAATAATAACTTTTGAATTTGGAAATCGGGGTAAATGGCATTACCCGATGACAACCAATTGTCATCCATAGACTCCACTATCTACTCTCATGATATGGGATAAGGGTGGTATACTTATCATCCAATAAGGACCATCCATGTGTATAGAATCATCTTTGGAGAGGAACCCACAAACTTTCTGACCAAAATGGTCATAAATCTATTCAAATCTTAAGACATTGGTCATAACAAGCATCAACCATGGCTAGCCTCCAGCTTAAACCTGGCTTGACCTCTTCACTGACCACCACAAGGCCTGTTGCACCCGAAGGCCTTTCTGGTTCACCTCTAAGCAGGGTCTTCCCTTACACCAAGAGATCTTTATCCACCATCAAAGCAATACAGAGTGAGAAGGTTGTTACTTCTTTTCGTTTTTCGATTTAAATTTTGCAATCTTTTAATTATTACAGGAGAAAGAAATTAAGAGTACATTATGGTAATTGTATTAAATGCTCATATTGGAGATAATGTAGAGAAAACTGGCCTAATTATGGTTGTTGAAGTGGTTCATATTACATCTTTAGATTAGTATATGTCAATGCAATGATGATAAAGATTTCCCAAATAGAAAATGATTCATGGGTCTTAAAAAATTACTGATGTAAGAAAAATATGCTTAAATGGTGTTAATTCATTGCTACTAAAAAAATATTAGTTCGTGGCAGTATAGAATATATGATGATGCTTAAAAAGGATTATTGTTGATCGTTTGATATGAGTTCTTGTGATCACTTTAGTTAAGAGTAAGAGTTTAAGATTGTTCATATCAATAGTGACGTCTTTAACCGTTGAATCCACCTTAAATGTGGGAGTGCGAAGATCTCAGCTTTTTGATACATTCCGTTACACAAACAATAGGAACTCGAACCTAGTTAACTTTTTTCTAGGGTTGTGTACATCCAAAAGTCATCTTGTGGACAAACCGTGTTATTTGAGGGTCATATTTACCTTTGTGTTAGTGTAGAACCACTCGTCCTTCAACAAACTGTGTTATTAAAAAGTAATTTTGGTCGTAATTTCCATCTTATGCCTATTGCACGCAGTTTAGGATATTAGAGGTGGCAAAATGGGCTCGATACACATAGATTGCTTAACGGTTGAGAGGTCAAGCTGGATGGAACTTTAATAAATTTCGAGTCTATTTTTTGTATACTTGCAGATAAGCAATGTGATATATACAGGTTCAAAAACTACATTATTAATATAGATGTAAAATTCTGAAATACAAATATCTGAATAGACTTTAGATGACATCCAACCGATACAACCAGTTTTTTTTTAATAGCTAAGTTCGTTGATTTTAATATTTAGCTTAGTTATCAATGGAGTATAACTTGAACTAACTTGTTTTCCAATGAAAATGTGTTAAAACTGCCATTTAAGAGATAGAATGTGTTGCAACTCTTGTAACCATAACCCCGTATTTGTATCTCCAAATCTGTACTTTTTTGTGTTCTCTAATGTCTAATTTGATATGCAGCCTACATACCAAGTCGTCCAGCCTATCAATGGTGACCCTTTCATCGGAAGCCTTGAGACCCCAGTAACATCAAGCCCACTAATTGCTTGGTACCTCTCAAACCTTCCTGGATACCGCACTGCTGTAAACCCCTTGCTGCGTGGTATTGAGGTCGGGCTAGCCCATGGGTTTTTTCTAGTTGGCCCATTTGTGAAGGCAGGTCCACTGAGGAACACAGAGTATGCAGGTGCAGCCGGATCACTTGCTGCAGGCGGGCTCGTGGTGATTCTTAGCATTTGCTTGACAATGTACGGAATTGCTTCATTCAAAGAAGGTGAGCCATCGATCGCACCATCATTGACTTTGACAGGGAGAAAGAAGGAGCCAGACCAGCTTCAAACAGCTGATGGTTGGGCCAAGTTTACTGGTGGATTCTTCTTTGGTGGAATCTCTGGTGTCACTTGGGCTTATTTTCTGCTTTATGTTCTTAACCTTCCTTACTATGTTAAGTAGGTTAAATTACCATTTGGGCTTTTAAATTCCTGTTAAAAGATAATCAATTCAGTTATGATATACTTTGTGCTATGAAAGGTTGTAATTAATTCTCGTGTCTAATTATTATACAAACAGTTGCATAACCCATTATTTCTCAATCTGACAAGACAAAAAACAGTGAAGGGCTGATGGCAACTCAATGTTACAAACATATGTTTTAGGCAATCCCGCTTAGAGCAGGTGTGTCTGCGTAAGATGATTCGTGAAAAATGCCATATATGTTGAAGCATATCAGAACAAAATAACCCGGACAAATATTCTCTTGCATTGTCTGTACGTTCGCAAAATTTGAACAAAATAAACTTTAATCTGTCTTTTACTTCAGCACCAAATGAACAAAAATGTGAAAACACTTGAGGGCGACTTTTCATTATATATAGCCTAGTAATTAACCTTATTCAGTTTCTTCAAAATTGAGCTAAAATTTCTTCAAAGTTATAGTGAATAATTAACTATGGACCATAACTTGGTGACTAATACTGGAAGGGGTTTATTTGGAAATGTTATAGACTGTAACGTCACATGATTGCTTCTCAAACTTTAAAAAGAAAGTTGTTAGGTATTCTACTTGAATTTCTATTTATGTATTTGCAACTTGAGCTATTATGGGGACACATAAATTGAAGGTTTGATTTATTAATATATTGTGATCACTGTCTTGATGACATTTGTGGTTTGACCATGTCCGCAATGATGCTAATTGCTTTTACTTAGAGCATGGGGTATGCTCAGGGTGAGGGGTCGGTGTCTCCGATGTGGCCGGGTTGCACCGAACCCCTCCCCATCCCCCATAATTTGTGCGGGTTGTTGGTTCGGAATCATCATATATGCCGTTGTTCGGCGTTGATTTCTTTTCTTTTTATTACTTTTATTGTATGTGTGTGTGAGTATATATATTTATTATGGAAAAATGTGGCATTTTGAGTTGTCCTGCGTCCATAACGGCCCAAAAACAATGAAATGGTGAAAGCTGATGTGGTGCACATGTGGCGTTCTGGGTTGTTTGCATTCTTTAACCATATCCGATGCTCTTAAATGGACTAAGAATGACTTGTGTGGTTTGACTACCTCCGCATTGATGCTGATTTCTTTTACTTGATGGAACCACGAATCATCCAGACGGTTTGAAGTTTGACAACTTCTTATCTAGCAAAACTGTTTAATAATCTCTTTCGTTCATTAAAATATTGCACACCATTTGCACTGTTATATTAAAATTGCGAAAATATAATATATGAAAATGCCTGGTTCATCTGACGGATGGCAGCTTCTCATGAGAAAAGATCATATAAGACGTGAAAAATATAGTTAAAAGAGCATATACCATATTTTTCTACTTGCAGCAATAAGAGTTTCTGCTAACTGTTCACTAATGAAGATCAGTGACAAGGACAGAATAATAATACTTTCCTATTTGATGATAACGTTGCTTTGCTCTCAGATATACGCAAAACTGCAAAAGCACAAGAAGATTCACCCACCAAGGAGATCCCAGTCGGTGTGATTCTGGATATGGGATCATGGGTTGGTCAGACAGTTAATAGCTGCATTACCATGGCAGTATCCGACTTTTACATGGCCAACAGTCACTACAAAAGAAGGATAGTTCTTCACAGTAAGGATACCCATGGAGATCCACTTCAGGCTTTTACTGCTGGTAAGTTTACTTTTATCCTTGTTGGCCATTCGGATAATCTCGGGCTTGAATCAAACATGTTTAATGAACAAATACTCACGACACACAAACTCACACTTTTGTACGTATATAATGAATTATATATGTTGCTTTTTACAATACATAGACATTTGTATTTATAGGTTCATATACGAACCAGTGTGACTCTTCCTAACAGTCACGACTATTCCAACAATCATACCCTTACATAACTAATTTCTCACAACCGTCAAAACTACTTATTCGGTTTGTAACTTTATTCTTGACATACCAAGCCTTTAGGCTTTACAAACTTTCAATACTTGACTCTAAACACATAAATCACCAACTACATAATGACCTCTAAACTTTAAATCCACATGGATTAATGAACTAACATCCAATTTGGGGAAGTCACTAGACGCTCTTAGGTCAGTCAACTATGGAGTTGGGGGTACTCGGATTGGAATTTTGTATATAAAAATAATAATATAATTTGATATTTTATTTATAGAAATAAAAAATATTCTTTTTTTTTCTTCAAAAAAATAGTTAAAATCTCTACAATTTTGTATATAAAAATAATATAATTTGCCGCTTTTTTTTTATGTTGACCCGTTGACTTCTTGACCGATTTTCTACTCGGATTTTGGCTAGCTAGCTCGCCCAGGCCAACCTTCGAGGTAAGAGTACTCGGGATGGAATCGGCCAACTCGGATAAGTTTTACAACCACGCCAATAATCCTTACCAATAGACTTCGGCCTAGAGATTGTCAAGGTGTATATAAGGTGTTCGGATCAACCATATTGTTCAGGCTTTCTCATCTACCAAGTGAATTTACTGTTCAAATTTCAATTGGAATACATGTAAGAAAATGTAATTAAATACCAAACTAAAATGTAAAGTATTGCAATTTGCAACTATATATCCATAGTATAGATGGCAAAATGGGTCGGAAGGGTAATGGCCCAAAGTATGAAATCTTGGTATGGGTCAGTTGAATTTGACTGTACAGAAACGCTTTTTGTCCAAATTTAATACATGACCAATGTGTCACATATCATTGCCAAAATTACTTTGTATCAAAAATAAATTGAACTTCTATTCGAATAAATGTATGAGTTATGCCATGTTACATTTATGTTCAATCTTTTAATAACCGTTTTTTTTTTTTTGAACCAGAAAAGTTTCTGGGATCGGTTGAACTCATCGAGCCAGTTGAACCGGTTGGGGTCTTTTATTTTATTTTATTTATATATTTTTTAATAAAAATGTTATTAAACTTATTACAATCTAACAAAAAAAAGAAGTCAAAATACAATTACAATCTACCTACTAAAAAATAATACCAAATAGTTATAATAAAAGAAAAATATAAGGTTTAAAGTTCTCAAATAACCATAGAAACATCAAAGTATACACGTCATCATAAAAATAATTAAAAATAAAATAAAATAATAATAACAAAACAAGATGAACCGGAAAAAAGGGGCCAAAAACTAGAAAACTGGCCGGTTCGAAACAGTTTTAAAAAATTGGTAAAAAACCGGGCATAAAAAACTGGTACCCCTGAAAAACCCGGTCGAGCCGGTCCGAGCAGCCGGTTCCAACCGGTTTCTAAAACATTGCTAGGGTGACCTACAAGGCGTTCAAACCAATTGCCTTGAATCCTTTGGAGTTGTTTTTGTTACATTTTACCCATTTTACGCCGTTAGTGAAACATGACACAATATGTTCCATTACATATTACCCATTTAGTTTGAAGTGTCCAAAATAAAAACTTATGTGGTTTATATAATAGTCTAGGTGATGTTTGTTTGTAACTTAATTGACTTAATGAGTAATGTTTTAATACAATAAGTCATGATGGTGTTTAATGATTTAACTCAAAAAGTCACACATATAATGCTTTATGAATTAAGTCATTGACTTTTAGTATTTTTCTTTTATAACTATTCATTCAGGAAATAAAACAAACAAAAATGTTACTATAATTATTAATTAAAACAAACGATGATTATCAGAAACATTTTATGTAGACAACACTTAATGAATAAAAAACAAAGGGGAGGGGGGGGGGGGGGGGGGGGGTTTTATA
>JAOEHQ010048613.1:0-10113 GCA_025447715.1 Asclepias incarnata
GGACGGATGTGTATTATAAGAATATGATTGAAGCCAATCCGGGTAACTCGTTGATTCTTGCAAATTACGCGAAATACTTGAAAGAGGTACGTGTATAGGATTTGATTATATTTACGCGTGTTAGTACTTTTCTGTTGCTATAATTTAAACGGGTAAATGGATGAGGTTTTTCCTGTTTGGGTTACCGGGCGATGAGGGGCCATTTTTTGACTCAGATGTAGCGGTCTAACTAGGTTATTTGGAGTTTTTCATTTTGCCCTTGGCCGGTTCCAGCCATACCCCGGACACCCCCAAGATATTTGCCTAGGACAAGATTCTACCTAGACTTCTTATGAGAAAACACGACTCTTTGACACTAGACACTTGGTGATGGTTTCAATTCTGCGCTATAATTTGTGTGTGTTAAAAGATATTGTTACTTATAAAGTAGTAAAAAAAATGTGAAAAAAGTATCAAAGTAGCCTTTTGGTGCAATTTATTTATAATTGCATGAAACTGTAAGCATTGTCACATACAATTGTAGAAGGTAAAGTAAGTTGTATACCAAGGTTAAGAAACGTGAAGCGACGTTTCATTTTGATGCAATAGGTATGCACTTATGTTGCATACCGTTGTAAAAATTATAGTCCATAGTTTCAGTGCCGAAAACCATTTACATATGTTATTATACTCTATTTACTAGATTTAGATTCAAAGTTCTTGTCGGTCGCTAATTGTATAGCTAACTAGCGGTTTCATTGATTATCACCAATAGGTACGAGGTGATGTTGTGAAGGCCGAGGAGTATTGCAGTAGAGCAATATTGGCAAATTCTAGTGATGGGAATGCTTTGTCAATGTATGCTGATTTGATTTGGGAGACACAAAAGGATGCGTCTCGTGCAGAGAGTTACTTTGATCAAGCAGTTAAAGCTTCTCCAGACGACTGGTAAGATAAATACCTTTATTATAATCCTTAACTTAAGCTACTTTGATTGTTTGCCTGATGAATTTTTTATTTGGTGATTTTTTGAAGTTATGTTATGGCTTCTTACGCACGGTTTCTTTGGGATGCTGATGAAGAAGACGAGGAAGAAGTTTCAACTATGAATCAAGCAGCACCGAGTTTCTTACATGCAACTTCACAACAGTTTCCAATATCTGCAGCATAATAGGAATGATTCCTATTTTTTATAAATCATAGAATTAAGTAGTAACTTTCTGACCCGTTTTTTTTTCTTTGTTTCGTGTACTTATTTATCAATTCAGTCATTTTAGAGTTCTAGATATCAATAAGCTATAGTTGTTATGTCCATATTCAGTCAATTTTGTAAGTAGAATGTGCAAATGTAATAAAATGATGCTTTAAATTTGAAATTCTTGGTAAATTTCTATTTACATATGTAGTTGAGTTGATCCATAAATACCACATCACAATTTGTTGCTGTTTATTGTTCGATTACTGGGACTAGAACCCGGCCAGAACCTATTCATTGATGCGCCATCTCGAATAATGCAAGGCGAAAGGCCCTTTGGTCAATTTTGACACAATTAATTGGACTCATATCTAACATTTAGTCTTGAAAGGGAGCTACTCCAATGAAATGTTATTGCTACTTATCTAGGTTTTGGTTGTTTATGTGAATACAAACATTTAGTAAACATGTAGCTTTTGGATTCTTTTGTGAATATACTGCAAAACATGTGGTGTGTATGGCAACTTGCAACAAATCTTGTAATAACATGTAATGGAGCAGAGTTTTTGTCCTTGAGTACCTGGAAAATATCATCTTTATTGACTCAATTATGTTGTATTTTGTTATATATAAAGTGGCCTAATAGAATCGGCAACAGTGTGCGTCGCAATTCTATGAATTGGGTGTGTTGCCGCAACACACCCAATTCTTATGTAATGATGTATTATGAACAAATCTGTATACATATTCTTCTGTTGCCTTGTGTGCGTCCCAATTCTATGATGATCGACAGAATTGCGCCACTCAAAAGTTAATTACCTATTATGCTCATTCTCATCATTAAACTAAAATCGCTGATATTCATTTGTGATACTCCTATTCTGTTATGCCCGAAAAGGTGTTCTAATAGTTTGAAATATGTATATTCATCTGTTTCCTACATCACTATGGGTTATGTTTTACCTCTAGGTTTAAGTCAAGACAACCCTTTGAACCATTACCCGGCCCTTCTACAACATAGTAAAGGCTCTAGAAAAGGACTTTTTGTTTCAAACCTCACAAACTTGGTGCACTTTGATCAAAGACCACCCTTTTGAATATCATTAATGGAGTTTATGTTGCAATTGTTATTCTGATGCATGTGGTGAGATGATTGGTGACATCGGAAATTAATTTAATAGGACCACTGAAATTCGAGGCAACGACTTTTAGTTGCAGCTACCGTTCCATGTATCTATGGTGTGTATACTAATAGTCTAATAATAACAAAACATTGAATGGTCTCCAAATTGTGTAATGAAGTTTCTTGCTAAGAGTACATTCATTTGTGTGGCAACTGTCAATGACATTGACATTGTAATTATATTGTAGTTCAATTATTCTCATAAGGATTATGACATGTTTTGTTTAAAGGTATGAAAAGGATGCTTTGATTTTTCGCTTAAAGTTTGATGTGGTGATATTTGTATTCATCAGTTGGCTTACATTCTCTGAAATAGAATTGGTAGGGTTGACATGGTTAACGGGGTGTTTGGATATGTGCTTTTTTAAGCGATTATTGTGATATTACGAATTAGAATCACATAATCAGTTCCTAAAAGATAAGGATAGTTAGATGAATACATTTTTACCACATAAATGTTATCTTTCTTTTGTGAACTATTAAGAATCCTTTCTAGTCTGATGACCGTACTTGAAGGAGGGAAAATGTGCAGGAGTTGGGCAATGGGTCAAAACGGGTCTTGTTGACCACAAACACTTTTGGTCTGCAAACTTGAATAAATAAATAACAATTGTGCCAAATATAATTACAAATTTATATGATTTAGGAGGTTTCATACACAAATAATACGGAGTAGCACTTTAGGCAATTTACGACCGGCTTCCTTCTAAGCTACTTACCTTTGGATTACCATTTTACACGTTACAAAGCATAGCCCGAATCGACCAATTTCCCACTTTAACTGTAAATTTGTGGTTTAAGTTTCTAATTGCTTTTTATGCTGTGCTCCTTATAGCAGGAGGGCACATAGTTTCTGATCAGCAAAATAACTAATGGGATTTAACATAATGAAGGATGCGATACATTTAGGCAACTAGATTATCCAGAACCAACCAAGAACCGATCCTGAAACCAACCCAATCCCTAAGAACAAAGCCATCACAATCGCAGCCATTTCTGCTTCCAAAGGTGACACTGACTTAGGAGCCAGAATCATGATGACACTTGTAAGATATCCGTTGGTGAACCCCAACATAAAGGTCAGTAATACCACAAATTTCTCACTTCTAAGCCAATTAGGTCCATGAAGGCAGGCTGTAAATAGAGGATAAAACAGCAACCTTGCTACACATCCCCAAGTAGCCTTACTAATACTCTTTAACATATAAATCACTATGAAAGATTTCCCAAAAAAATCTGCGATGTTATATGTGGTGATCAAAATTATAGGGTACCAATCTTTAAGTCTCTTTGACTTGATATTTTCTGCTAAATATCCTGGGAAAATGGATAGGGTTACGGTATATATGATGAATACTCCAAGTGCTGGCCACTGAATCGTTCTTGCAACGTCCCATAACTGTGTGGTTGAAGTTTGGTGGTCATGTTGGGGTAGCTTGTAATGTGTTTCCATGACTGGCAACTTGTATAATAGATTACAACAAACTATGCAGACCATTAGAATGACTATGCTGACTATGAAATAGAAGTGCGCACTTGTTCTTAAGCCTTGTAGATCATGTGGGAGTGAGGCCTTTGTTATAATTCGCAAGAGAGAAACCAGTATCCCTGAACAAGTATAGATTGAAGTAATTAGGGGAAAATGTCTATGAATGTCACTATATTAGTGAAGAAGTTTCATTTAGACCACTTAACTATACAAAAAATAAGTAATAGGAGTACTCGTTACTGAGCATGAGGAAAATATCTATGATTCATATTTCAAAAATAAAAATCAGGGGCAGTTTTGACCCATGTATTTCTGAACCGGTTGATCGGGTCATCTTTCATCTCTAACGGGTCACAAATGTAAAATGAAAAACTTAAGAGTAAAATGAGTGGTCAAAAAAGTCGAAGGTCACCCAACTTGTATCTTTAATGTATACCTTTTAAATCATTTTTATTCTGAAAGTGAAAACTAAATCATTATTGAAAGCATATAAATTTAGTAATCATATCCTTAAAACTGAATGTTTATAAAAAAGGAATAAAAAGAAATTTTGGATAAAAAGTATTTTGCAAAGATTTACCCGCTTTGACTGTTTACCCAAACTTTTTGTTTTGCCAGCTTAATCACTCTTGAGCTGTATGATACAACCAAACAGCATATTCAAGCGATTTACCATATCTTAATGCTTGCTAAGAAAGCTTACCTGATGAAGCTGTTCCAGCAAACACGGCTTGCATGTACTGTTTTGGCAACTTCCCTGCAGACCCTATTAGGCTTCCTCCTATCAACCCATCGGCTAAACCGCAGATCACAACCAATGCAACCACTAAGTAAAACATGCTGCTGTGCCCAACCCAGTCAGTTATCATAATTACCATGAGAGAAATAACAAACATGGTAAATCCAAAGTTCATCCTCATTCTAAAAGAAACTTTTCTACTCAAATCATTCCATCTTATCATCACAACTAGAACTAATAGCGAAGAACTCATATAAGCTACTGAAAACACTTTCTCTACGTTTTTTTCGGGGTAAAGATAACCAAAATAGTCTATAGCTGTGATTAATGTGTTCCATGGAAGCAAATTGCCTGCACCTAGTAGGAAATGAATCATATAAGCTATCTTGTACGTGTCTTTTTGTTCGGTTTGATCTAGGCTGCTCTTTAATCTCTCCATTTTTATGAAATTCTGCACGTACTCTTTTAATTTGTTTGGTTTGAAATGGCTCTCTTTGTACATAGCAAAGCATTATATGGGCAGAAGTTAAAGACCCGGCCTTTTGGGAATATTTTTTCAATGATTAAAGGCGGATAAAGAGTTGAAAACAATGCCACGAGAAAAAAAGTGAAGAAAAAAATCTTGACATTTTTGACAAGGGTGGTAAAAAGAAAGATTCTTTCTAACTCTTTTGTTTTAGGAGTACTAATTAATACAGTAGATTTTTTTTTTACTGCTTAAAGACTCGCTAATCATCGTTTACATGTTTGAAAAACCAAATTCTCCCTTAGTATCTAATTACTTAAGAGTCGGCTTATAAATCATACTAGCCGCGCGCGACAAAACAAGTTAATTACAACATAATTGATCAATATCATAAGTACACTTTCAAAATGCAAATTCAGCGTTGTATATAAATCATAATTGAACGAGTTAAGAAACCGTAATAATGTCAATATATATATAACTTAATGGACAACTATGTTTATTACGACTTAGTTTTACAGTGGAATCTCATTGGGCTTAACTACACTTGTTACGCTTTTTGACAGCGTGTACCTAACTGAATTCATTATGCTTAGTAAGTACTGTATATATTTTTTTTTTCATGCAGAATGATTGGAAAATAATGGGCATCTAGATGCTTTTTTTCATGCAAAAAAAAAAATAATAAATAAAAATAAAAAAAATAAAATTGATCATGTGTTATGTGGGGACTTCGAAAGGGATCGATGGAAAAAGAAATGGTTTTGTGCTCTTTATATATATGTATTAATGTATTATTACTGCTCCAAACACATGCTTGCTACCTTTGATTGTTATGAAATGAGTCAATAAGTCCATTACATATGCGTTCTGGGCTCCTTGAAAATCAGTTTGATTCCCTGCCATCATTTGAAGCGATGGTCGATCGTGGACCATTTAAACCGTTGTAGACGACTTTTTTCTTTGCTAGCTATATAGGCATCGACTTCTCCATTATTAGGGATGGCAACGGGCGGGTAAAAACCCGTAACCCACGGATACCCATCCGTTGTAATTTCAATAAATTTTACCCGTGGATACGAGACGGGTATAAATTTGTACGCGTTTACGGATCGCGGACGGGTAATAGGTATACCATATCCGTCATGGATATATACGTCCCACGAACCCGTGATACCCATAGGTGAGACCCGCGGATATATTCATAGGATCACCCGTCAAAGCCGCATACTATTTTTTAGTTTTATATAAAATTTATATATATGTGATAAATATTGGTACACTTTAAATTTATTTAAATAAAATATTTTACACTTTTAGTTTAAAATTTTGTTCCGATTATTATGTTTGATTCCTATTTTATAGCCTATTAATTATGCTTCCAAATTTCAATTCCAATTTACTTATTTACATAATTACATTATGTAAATTACATAACATTATCATAGTCAATTGACAATTGTCATTCGGCTCTTTAGCATTCTACCATTACCACCTTTCAAGCTCTTTGCTCTCAATATTCTTCAAAGAATACACACCCAACGTACTCCAAAGAACTGAAGAAGGTAATGTATTGAACAATCGATAGTTGTTAATGTATTGGTCCAGTGTTTTTTTTTTTATAATTAATGGTCATACTTTATAATTTATAACGATAACCCGTGGAATTACCCGTGAGCTTGTATAACCGCGGATAATGAACATGGATCAAATATTTAACCCGTTGGTGGATACCCGCAAATTGACGGATAAAGAAAAACTCGCGGACATGGTAATAGGAAAGGGGTATCCGCACCCGTTACCCGGTGGTGCCATATCTTTTTTTATATTTACAAATTATACAAATGTTAAACATATATTTAATCAAAAACATAAAGCTACAATAATTAATAAAAAAGTATATATGCTATTAAATTTTAAAAAAGCACATTATTTAACCCAGATATGGAAGGTACGTAGATCCTAAAAATAAGCTCCGCAAGATCTAAATAAAGGTTGTTGTACGTTAGAGAACGCATAAAGAACACGGATTACGAAGACTTAATTGACTTAGTTATACAAAAGTACCATGAATAACATGTTCTTTGATAATCATGTTATGAAATATGATGCATGCGTTTACCACATTCTTTTTCTTTTTATTTTTTCTTTCTTTCTTAAGTCCAAGCTCTTGTGAGAGCTTTTAGAATTCCCCAACATATTTGGAGGATATTGAAGTCCGCTCCAAATCTTTTCTTGTTTTCTCTTATGGTCTTCTAAACCTCAACCACTTTTGATCAACTGGGTTTGAAAATGATTTAACAAATATAGACCATTGCGGATATATCCCATCTGTAAGATAATTATACCCTCTTTTGCAGGTTACTCCATTAACCTCAAACGGACACTCCAGAGCGGTATCATTAATGATATAGTTAAACAAAAGAGATTGCTTTTGAACATTGAGATAATTGTTAGCACCTGCAATACTGAAAAATGTATGCCAAGTCTAAAGATCGTTGATGGAACAACTTCTAATATTATTGTAGAAGCGTTGTGATATATTGACCTTGCTATGCCATAGGACAATTTTTCATTCTCAATTACTGCATACAATCAATGCTACCAAGCATTAGAGGAAAACCATGATTATCGGTATGTTTCACATATGTACGTTGTATGTCTTGGGTGGTAGGTTTTGTTAAATATTTTGGACCATAAATATGAATAACAAATTGACAAAAATATTCTAAACATTTTTAAGACGTTCTTTTCAAAGATGACATATGATCACAGACATACATTTTTGAATTTGAGTAAACCCCAATTCATTTGATGCATCACCCTTTGTACAAACCAGTTATTAGTATGATAAGTAATACGTTCAATAATGGTGAGGAATAGGCGTTGTGTCATCTGCAATCTTCTTCTTATGTATTCGAAAAAGAAACGGTGAAGACCATCGATAAAGTAGTCATGCATTAGCCGATTCGTTGGCTTCGTCTTGATTTATAATAATATGCCTTCTTTTTAGTTTTGTTTTTGGCCTCGAGCTTTATGCTTTATCTCCTCTAGGATTAAATTCGCAACTTCTTGAAACACGGTGAAAAATTCTGTCACTTTCAGAATAGCTACACAATATATTTTCAATAAATAATATGGAAAGAAAGAAAGAAAAAAAGTATAAAAGTAGTAGATTTGATATTTAGGATTGTGAGCAAAAATGGTTAGATGAATGGTATATATACCTTTTTTTTTTTTTTTGCCATTAGAAGACAAAATAAACATAAACGTAAAAAAATAAAAATAAACATATTTTTTATGTTAGCTTAGAAAATATAAAGTATGCTCAATGTCAGAACAACTTTTGGCCGTTGAACACAACAAACACCGAATGAAGCCGAATTGGATGGGGCAGTCACCAGTCGACACCAGATCGCCACCTTGGTGGATGTGAATGCCGACGACGCCCATACCGTATACTCTTAGAGGTAGAATTTTTTTATATTTTGACTGTTAGATTTATAAATCAAAGTAAACAAATCGAAGGAAAAATATTTCCAAGTAGGCAGTAAATTAAAGAATAATGCAAGTATCTTAATCAATTTCTTTTTTTAAAGACAAAGTACTATATTTAGATAACAAAAACAACCAAAATGCTATAACAAATAACACACACTGATTGAATCCCGTAAAACTTAACACGTACTACAACAACATTGGATCAAATAAGATCGAGTTGTATTCGAAATTTTATTTCGTTGTCACATTGATCGATTCGGTTGATGTGTTATATTGGAAGCTAGCTAGGTCTACTTAATAACGAATGGTAAAGAAGTAGGGCTTATAAGTTGCTCATCATATTGAAGTGACATGATCAGGTTACTTTCGGTGAGACCTACCTAGCCAGCAAATGCTTCATTTATAGACCATTGGATTGAATCATTTGTATAGAATTTGATTCTTTCATCTTCCCTTCATTTTGGCCTTCTTTTTCTCACATTTGTCCCCTCTTTTCTTTTTTTTTTGGGTTTGACTTCCCTCATGTGGAAGCAAGTCGTTTTCAATCATATATGAATGAAGGATGAATTATTTGTGGTGCATTGAGTGATTAGAGCCAATGTTTTAAATACCGGTTCCGACCGGGTTCCGGAAGGATGCCCGGTTTATTACCCGTTTTTTTACGATATTTGAACTTGCTTTTTTCCGGTTCAACCGGTTTCTTTTTTATTTTTGAAATTTTTTTATAATTATTTTTATGAATTTGTGTATACTTTAATGTTATTTTTTGTTGTTTGTGAATTTTAAAACATATATTTTTTACAAAATACCTATTTGATATTATTTTTGACTATTTTCGTTGAATTGTAACAAGTTTAGTAACATTTTTATAAAAAATTACAAATAGCCAACCGGTTGAACCGGCCGCGGGAAGATATGGACTTAAAAAACCGGTTTTTAAAACATTGATTAGAGCTAAGTGTGGTTAGTGGCTTTTTTTTTTCTTGTCTCATTGATATGACGATATGGACTTCAGACGAAGAACTATGAATGCCTTGAAAGTAAAGTTTTGGTTTTAGGCCTTTAGTTATTCTGAGGCCCTGTGCATATGTATGTACAGAAGTCTGTCTTTTGATTATAAGAAGGACGAGTCTATTTTTAAAGTTCTCTTTTTCACTTTCAGAATAATTATAGGAGAATAATTATAGGCGAATAAGTTAAAAATATGTACGGGTAAGAATGGTATGGTACCTGCACAAAGCACCATGATTAAATATGGCCTCTGGTGGACCGACCAGGCAAATTAGTAACCCGACCACCTCTTTAGCAGCGACGTCGCTGCTAAAGGGGTGGTACGAATCTGACGAATCTGACACGAATCTGACACATGTTATGTCAGATTCGTACCACCCCTTTAGCAGCGACGTCGCTGCTAAAGGGTCTGTTTTTTTTTTTTACCCGACATCATATTAGTTGGCCGTTTAAAAAACATACTTTTTTAATCGCCGTAACTTTTTTATAAGTTATTATGTTTAACTAATTTTAATTTATATTTGTTATTTTAAATATATTAATTAATATA
>JAOEHQ010048614.1:0-10113 GCA_025447715.1 Asclepias incarnata
TGCAAAAAGACCAAACAAAAAGGCAGGAAGCACTTAACTTCATTCTCCCCCTCACATCAAAATGGAGTCATCACTCTCACCTTCTTCCCTGAGAATTCATCTTGCAACATCCTCCTCATCATCATCGTCTCCTTCACATTACAACACAAAATCACCAGTCATTATTAATACCGCCAAAAATTCCAACCAATACAATAAAATACTCTTCAGAACCAGCTTATTCTACACTACCACAAAAACAAGCTCATCAAGATTCTTTTCCAACAAACATCCAAATCAATTTTGCATCAAGGTATGCATAATTCCTCAATATATTGATATAATTTAATGCTAACTCACTTGATCATATCTGTTAATTTTGATTTATCTTTTTACTCATGTTTTGTCAATTTTGTTATTTGATTTGGGATTCTTGTAAGAATTGTATTTAACCGAGAAATGTGATATCTAGTCTTGAATTTAGGGTTTTAGGTGTAGAAAAGGGATAAAGTTGCAACCTTTACTGTTTTCGAAAGATTTATCTTATATGGGTATGTGTTGATTTTTATCTTTATAGGAAATTTGATGATATTAGGCTACATATATGCGTATATGGTATACGTATATGTTGTTATTGAAGGGTATTTTAGATATACAACCAGTGCTCTAATGTTGCTATGAACTTAGTTGTAACCCATGGTCGTATAAACAATTTTTAACATTGTGTTTGTGACGATAAACTTCTCAAAATACTATTTTGACTGAACAGGCTTGCAGTCAAGTTGGTGCTGCTGGTTCTGAACCAGCGGTGAATAAGTTTGAAGCGTTTAGAGATGCATTTTGGAGATTTCTTAGGCCACACACGATTCGTGGAACAGCCTTAGGATCAGTGTAAGTAATTATTAAGCAATCACTTACGGTTCACTTTTTTAAAATGTATTGTCACCAGACTCACCACCTTTGGTGGGTCACTAATCGACGGTATTTATTCAAAGCATCCCCTCCACATAAATCAGGCAAATCTCTCTCTATGAAGGAGGACGTGACTCTAAAGGGAAATTTTGCAGCCTATGGGATTTTCTGAAGCATATGATTTCTAAACCGATAATTGTTTTCATTGGTTTTGTTGATAGGTCATTAGTAACGAGAGCGCTGCTTGAAAATCCAAATCTAATTCGGTGGTCACTTTTGTTCAAGGCATTTTCTGGTCTTGCTGCTTTGATATGTGGGAATGGTTATATAGTCGGCATCAATCAGATATATGATATTGGAATTGATAAGTAAGCATCATATATTTGATACTGTATTCATTAAAAAAATTACAGTTTTTTTATTAAACAGATGTAGGGGGTGTTTGGTCATGTGTGTTGAAAGTGATAGTGTGATATTAAGTAGTCCGAATCAAATCATCAGTTGTAATAAAAGGGCTGTGGGAAATAATGCTTGGGTATGTTTCTGTCTTATGAATCTGTAAATTTGTAATAATGTGATGTTTTTGGAGTTTGGCAAATTCTGATCATTTAGAGAACTAATAAAAAGACATTTTTGAGAAAAAAAAAGAAGAAAAAGTAGACATTTTGTGAAGAATTGGTATATTGGTAATTTCGTTTGATACTGATATTCAGTTTTGGTGCAACTGGTATACAACTGATTATTTGACCTGTAACTCCTAAGCAGAATTTGTTTGTCCACACATCTAAAACTTATCACAAGTTGCGATAATTAGATAATCAGTTTTAGTAAGCAAACCCAATAATCCTCAATACAGCTTTGAGGCTTATTTTTATTTGACTTTCGTTTTAATTTTCCAGGGTGAACAAACCCTATTTACCTATTGCTGCGGGAGATCTTTCTGTCAAGTCAGCATGGTTTTTGGTGTTAGCATTTGCAGTACTAGGTGTTAGTATTGTTGGGATCAACTTTGGCCCGTTCATCACTTCCCTTTATTGTCTTGGTCTTTTCTTGGGCACCATCTATTCTGTTCCACCACTTCGAATGAAGAGATTTCCTGTTGTTGCATTTCTTATCATTGCTACGGTATGTTTTGTTTCTCCTCATTACAATTTTGGTAATTTTTTTATATAAGTAATTAGTTTGTTAAACTATCATAATTGACACTTCACTATTGACCAATTTACATACTAAAAAACACGAGATAGCAAACATCACGATTTGGCCCAAGTTGGTGTTCTGTTTAACTATTTCTGCCAACTATGTTCCTTTTGGCTTTTGCTAAAATTTTAAAAACAAGTGGTTTTGGATGCTAATTACTTAGTCAGCGATCATAGAAAATACTTGCGCACATAACAAGAACCCAATTAGCAAAACTGAAAGATCGATTATACATGAGATTCCAAGTAGGAATGATTGATTGTGCATTCTAATATTCTATCTAACAAAGTAACATCTTCAGGTTAGAGGTTTTCTTCTAAATTTTGGCGTATATTATGCTGTGAGAGCTGCCCTGGGACTAACATTTCAATGGAGGTTATATCTCACTTTATGTTTCACTCCCTTGGTCACATGAAAAGTGCCACCCTCAGAGTGACAAAATGGGCGGGTCTGGTGGATAGGGTAACAGATCAAAGCATGTTTCGGTCAGAAGGGTAATCTCTTCTACTGCGGAAACATAAATTGAAATTGGCTGGGCTGGGTTGGGTTGAGCCGCAAACATATCCTTTTCATTTGCAAGTCTTTTTATATAAATAATAACTGGTTAAATATGTTTACAAAAGCTATATAGTTACAGTAATATTCTTACTTTTGAATGAGAGGTGGTGGTTGTATGCATTAATCATAGTTATATTGATTTGGGTCGACAAGCTTCCTATATTTGTCTTCAGAGAAGGGTATTCTAGATATTTGACGAATAGAGAATCATATTACTTAATCCATCTGTCATGTCAAATGCGGCAATTTTCATGTGACAATTCTCTAATATAGAACTCATCTTGTTTGATTTTAATCTGATAATTTCAAATTTTCTACAGCTCACCAGTGGCTTTTATCACATCGTTCGTTACGTTATTTGCATTAGTCATTGCCATTACAAAAGATCTTCCTGATGTAGAGGGTGACAGAAAGTAAGTTCTGAAACATCAAACTTAAAGCTCTTCCACTCATTGAATATCTTGCAATTACTATCCTGGGTTTTTCTTATTCACTTCTTTTTCCTGTAATTCATGATATCATTTTTCCAGGTTTCAGATTTCTACTTTTGCTACAAAACTTGGAGTGCGGAACATTGCATTACTAGGGTCCGGACTTCTGCTGATCAATTATATTGGTTCAATCGTTGCAGCACTCTACATGCCTCAGGTGTAAATCACTTCAGTTTTAATGGAATACATTTGTCTGGTTATATAAGTCCCAAACTAACAACATATGGGAGTTTAATAGGGAAAACACACCCTTAATGACCTACTGAATAAGTATTCGCTTGTTTAGATAATTCACAAACTAACAACTATGCTCAAAAATAAATATCTGATACTCTAATCATTTTCCCTAGTAATATGAAATATCTGATATTCCATTTTCCTGGACTGGAGTCCATTTTAAAATTGTGGTTTATGAAATGCAGGCTTTCAGGAGCAGCTTGATGATACCAATACATACCATCCTGGCTTCTTGTTTGATTTACCAGGTCTGTAGTTTCACCCCTCTTTACCTACGATACTAAAACTTTCCAGATCAAACAAATTGCTTTTCAACTGCTGAACTTTACACAGATAACATTAAGATACAAAATTGAGAAATGGTCTTGGTAAATTAGTTAAAAAATTGAAATCAATTTTCTGCTTAGAAAATAGAGACCATATGTGCATTTTGTGCAACTCATAGTGCAACTATTTTGTGCAGGCATGGGTACTTGAGCGGGCGAATTACACCCAGGTAATACTTAGTGATAATTGTTACAGATTAAAGGTGGTAATTTTAACATACTTGCGTGGAAATGAGTCAACTTCAGTTTTATTTAATTAGTAACAGGTCAAACGGGCTAATTATAAAAATGTAGGTTAAAATTGAAACTAGTCAAATGGGTCTAATTGTCAAAAATCACTAAACATGTATTCAAATGTTTATATCTAAAATTGTTTTATATGCTACCCAACTTGCTTGACCCGCCTGTTTTGCCACATTTATAATTCACAATTTAATTAGCAAATAGCAATCACGAGTTTATAGATTCAGTATATTCTATAGCGACTTGTGTTACATTCAGTGAAAGTTGTATCTTATACGTGATCTAACAATCCTAGCACTTCCAATTGTTATCTTACAGGAGGCGATAGCAGCGTACTACCGTTTTGTATGGAATCTATTCTATTCAGAGTACATTATCTTTCCATTCATCTGATTTTTATTTTTCGGGATTCTGTTATATGTAATGTATTTTTATTATATTAAGTGATGTGCAGCCAATAAAGGCTTAGAATGTAAGAGTTATCTCAACTACAAATGTAAGCATACGAGACTTGAACTGGGGTTAAAAAAAGTTTTTAATCCGAAAGAAAGATGAAAGTTTACTTCTCGTTCGGTGATATCAACTAGTATCGGATTCTGGATCAGTAAATCAAATGAAAATTGTAACACGCCCAAAGCCGAAAGCAATGGACTACTAGGATATCCTTTCGATTAATCTAAAAACCATGGTAAAGGATATTAGTAGCCCACAACTTTGAGCTTATAGGGGCCTCAGACTTCTTATCTCATACCAATGTGGGACGGGTTGTTACAAATTCCCCACCTTAAACTCTTGACGTCCTTGTCAGGCCTACATAACCATAATCCATACCCCAGGAGATGTATGATCTTCGTGCCCATCACACCCCGAGAGACTATGGCTCTGATACCATTTTGTAACACCCCCAAAGCCCGACAGCAATGGACTACTTGGATATCCTTCGGATTCAACTAAAAACCACGGTGAAAGGATATTAGTAGCCTACAACTTTGAGCTTATAAGGGCCTTAAACTTCTTATCTCATACCAATGTGGAATGGGTTTTTACAAAAATGATCAAAACTATTGCAACATGGATTTCATAACTCATTGTTAGAGTGAAAGTAAGCAAACACACATATTATTAGAAAATAAATTCTAAACCGTAATTCCTAGTCTAAAGTTTCAAGATTTCTCTTAAAAATCCAATCAAAATGAAATGTTCTCATGGTGGTTCTACATTGAAAAAGCTTACATTGTCCATGGAATAGCTTTTCCTCCTATCACTTCTTTCTTGACTCCCACCATTACTACAATTCAATCTCCCAGAAGAACACACTTCCTCCAAAGCTCGTAACTGTAGCTCTGAGGGGTAGTCCCGTACACACCCTATTCGCGGGCCTGCTCCTGTTGACCATTGGCAACTAAGATGCTTAGCCAACTGAAAAGACTTCTTCTCTTTATGCGAGTTTATTCTATTCATAATCTTCTCTTGTGGGATTGGATCAACACACGTTTCTTCCCCAAAATCAAAAAGATTCCGCTTGGATACCATGAGTTTGATACTTGACAACAATTCATCTGCGATTTCATCATCATTATCTGATGAGCTAGCAGATTCGGTTTCAGGGTTACGTTTGGACTCAGGTTCATTCTTCTTGAAAGCCAAAATAATATCTTCATTTTTTGGGATTTCGAGTGATGTGATTTTTGGCTTCGAATTTCTGGACAATCTTGGTGGTTTAGAATCTTTGTTGTTGTAGTATTTGTGTTCGGTTTCTTCTTTAGCTCGTGAGAAATCGGGCTCGGATACACAATTTCGCATCTCGTATCCGGTCACCTTCTCATCGGGAACATCTTCCTCATCATCTGGGCTTTTCTGCATAACAAATGCCCCTTTTAGATCATTAACTTCCAAGCTTTAGCATGAATAAAGAACCATCTATTGGCTATCACGAGGGATTTGTTAATCCGTTTAAAATGTAGTGACAGGGTGTTTAGATTTGCGATTTGGAACTGATAATATTATTTATTGGGAATTAAAGCCGCAATAGTCAGTTTTAGTATTTGGGTAATGTCTTCTGATATCTAGTCTGCTTCCTGGTTACATAATCAGTTTTAGGTAGGGTTGCAACAAAACTGAATTAGCCAGATTTGCCGCATCTGAGTATAGCAACTTGAAACAACATAAATACATTCTGGCTCTATCTCGCAAAACATGTTTTAAATTTTAAATTCAGACAGATTATTTGCTTCTGATTATTGGATGTTATAATCATTTTCTGAATACACATACAAATGCCATCATAACAGAAATGGTCTAGAGCATAATAAAACCTTTTTTTTTTTTTTACATTTTTGCATGAGGTACAAGTCACTAGATCATTATAATTCCTAGAGAAAGGAATTATCCCGGATAAAAAAAGACATGATCTTAGTATGCATGTTATATACCTTGATAGTATCGACATTGATACAGTGTTGCTCAAGAAACGACATGAAGGCATCGAAGTTTTCTTCAGTTGGCAGGTAATGTCCACTATGAGGCCAGACAGCCTATTGACTTGAACAAATTAATATTAACCACATTTCAAGATTATGATCCTAAAAATCTTAAAGACCAATTCTGGATCTTAGTTATAAAGTAGATGTGACAATTCAAACCATTAACTTATGAATGGTCAATTTGGATATGTTTTTATCTCCATCAGGTCAAAAGGGTAAAGTAAAAAATACTAACTTAAAAGAAAAACGGGTCAAACGTCACCCAAAGTGTACTTGTATTGCGTAAAATATCCTACGCTGTTTATTAAGAAAGCTATATAAGATGATCATTTGAATCAATATTTGACACCAATTATTTACAGCAATTAAGAAAATTGGAAAAGTTTTGGGGGACCTATCTCAACCAGTACCAAAAAGTTACCTGGTTTGACCCATTAGTCAACCCGCCCATTTTCCCACTAATATTACATAGACACACCTTCAGAATTCCATCTATAATCACCAATCGCCCCGCAGACAATGTAGCTCCACCAGCCAGAAAACTCGAATGTTGAAATTTACCTTTGTGTTTCATCCCAACATACAAAATATTTGATGTGCTAAGCACAAATATCCACTTGGCATTGGTAGGGCCCGTCCTTGTGTCGATAAGCTTCCTGCTCAGTTTGTAAATAAACTTACCATCCTCCACTGTAGCTTCATAAGCCTCCCGTTCTATCTGAAAATGAAATATATATGTATATATAAGAAGTTAAATTCGTGTCTTGAGTTTAGCATATACTGCTTAAGGAAAGGACAACTGTGTAAACAAATTCTATAAGACTTACAGGACTTAGATACTTGATGCATTGTTGTAGAAGCTTTAACCGTGGACATCTTTCCAGACTGACTTCTTTGCCTTCCCCTATGTCAAGCCTAAGGTTGATGTAAACTATTGTTTAGTCAAGTTGATCTGCATTTTTTAGGGGTGGCAAAGGGTTGGGCGGGTGGGTAATTGGTCAAAATCACAGTTAAAATGGGCCAGTATGGGTTGGGGTGACCCGGAAAGTTAATGTGTTAATAATGATTACAAAGACAAATATTATTACAAAAGCAATCAAAGTCTTTGAATATAACAATTCAGGAGGTTGGATGTATTAGAAATATATTTTGTTTCATTTGACGCATTTGAAATATACACAACCCAAATCGGCACATTTAAGTAGCTATAACCAAATTGCCACCTTTAGTGTTTTCTTTTTATGTTGGTCAGATTCAGTCTTACCAATAGAAAAAGGGTTGTTTACTTTGGCAATGAAGCCATTTGACATAATAAAAATGAAGATTATGACCATAGCGATGACGGGGATCAATCTGTTTCCACAAAATGAAATATAATTACAATCACAAAAAAGAAATTTCAATCATCAAGAGTAAAAAGACTTACTGCCTCGAGCCAATGCTGTAACGCAAGTTTACATGCCTTTGCATGTTGTGACAATCCTTTCCCGACCTGAAATTGAACGACTAAGATGATTAGGAAGTTTTATGCATAAAAATTTACACTCTAGGTGAATTTTGACTCATTAGACCCGTTCAGCCATTTCACCTTTTTCTTTATCAGCAATTTTTTTCCGTGTTTTATCCATTAGGGATAAGGCATAACCCGATCGACCATCATAAGTAATAGGATCAAAATTGCCACCTGTAACTCTGTAAGAAATATGTACCTTTGCGGCTCTGGTTCTTGCTCTTGACCAACGTGAAACAGCGGTCTCTGGTTTTTCAATTTCAAAGAATGATACTGAGCTGCACTTTAGTACAGCAAAATCTAACAGCTTCCACCTGTAAAATAAGAGGTCGAAATACTTTCAATAACTCGGCGATCCCACTTCATAGATCTTGTAATGTACATATAAACGTTGGTACCCGTTGTTAGAATAACAAAGGTACTAACCATCTATGCTCAACAAGTATTGCACAATCAGCTAGCTGTCTTCTGGTTCTGAAACTTTTATATGTTTTCTGCAACTTTAATGCTGCAAGGTTACGGTTTGTAAGGGACTTGGGCAATGGGGATTCTGGCACAAGTAAGTTTGGTTCCGGCATTACATTTTCAAAGGTTTTTTCAGGCAAAGATTCGTCTTTTGTAGAAGAAGACACGTCAAAGGGAACAAGACTTTCCATTTTCCTCTCGTTAAAGCTTAAAGATCCCTGCAGAACCATCTTTCTGGGATCACCGATTTCATAACGGATTTAAGGCGACTCAAGTCATCAATATTTACAAATGCAGTATTATTTGCATAAATTAATTAACTGAGGTTTTAGGTATGTTTGAGACCAGCAATCTTTTCTTTAATAACCTGATGCATGAAAGATAGACTTATTTAAGTACAAAAATTTAGCTGATCATGAATGTCAACTTCATCAATAAAAAAATGTTAGGTGAAACATCCATATCTTTGTTCCCCAATTAAATTTATATTCATGTAAGGAAAGGTCCCACTAAATAGCTGTTTATTCATTTCAAAAGGCCAAATATTGCATGCCCACTAATAAATGACTGATTGCTGAATGAAATATTGAAATTAAATATTAAATATAACATATAAGAGCAAACGGTATGGCAGTCGTGAAGGTCGTGTGAGGTGAGTCACACCACGCAGGAGTGTGGGACTTTCACACCGCGAGGGACGGTTGCGAGCTGAAGAGTGTGAGAGTGGACCCCAACTCATTTTTTAATATATTTTTCAGTAATTTTGAGTGACAAGGGTGTGCTGACGTGACAATGTGAGAGGTGGTGAGCCAAGCACCATAAATAGTGAGCATGATATTGAGTGAGCATGATGCTGTATGACACTGACGTGGACGTGGCAGTGTATGATGTTGATGCGGTGTGCGAGGTATGTAAGCCAAGCACCGAACAGGAATCCTACAACTAGTACTTCACACTTTGACATAACTATTAGCTCATCGCATGATGTAATGGTGGCGGTGTCAAAAAGTTGGAAGATTTAGGTTTTGCTTGCTACAATGGCAATTAACAAATAACATAGACATATACATATGCATACACTATATATATATACATATAATATGTTTTGATTAACATAAGATGTCAAAATAATATAAATCTATCAAACTTTAGGCCACCCATCAAGAATTAATTCTAAACCAAAATGCAAGATTTTAATCACCCACCTAAAAATTTTCCATCAGAAATCAAGAGATTAGGAAACCCCATATGGCAAGATGCAAGATTTTTAACACCCATTTGGAAATTTCTAACAATAAAATCATAAGAAAACATCAATGAGAAGTAATTGTTACCAGTTTTATGAGCTTTAGATGAGAGATAGAATGGGCTTTTATGTCACACACACACAGAGTACGTATGGGTGATTAGGTGAAAAGGTGGTGTTTAATGTTGGGGCAATGTATATTACCTGTATGTGGTATATACGATCAAGATTAATTGAGGGCACACACAGACATGGACAACGATAGATGATAGGTGAAAGAAATGGAGTGGTTCCAACCACGTGGCACTGATGATGCTGACTTGTTTTGGTTGCAGTATATATAGTAAAATTCAAAGGACATTATGTTATTAACTCGTGTTACATATGTGTTTTTATTTTAAAAGTTTGTTTAACTCGTGTCGTGTTACATATGTTTTTCTACCAACTTATTGTTGGATTATTG
>JAOEHQ010048615.1:0-10111 GCA_025447715.1 Asclepias incarnata
TGTCAACGTATTTGAATTGGGGATTATTGTGTGCAACCATTTTGATTGTGGAACGGATTCTTGGTGGATGACCTTTCCTAATTATTGTTTTTCTTAAAATCAATATTCGTTTATTTTCGTTGTCTACGGACGCCCATTGCCCCGGTAATACCGGATTCTCTTTTAGTTGTTAAATTCATTTCAAAAACCAACTGACTTCTGGTCATTAAACTTTACTTTTCTGAATCATTTAATTTTAATTCGCATTTCCTTATAATTTAGTCCCTGTGTTCGATCCCGGACTTACTTTAGCTCTATTGGATACGAACGGGTCCACTGCCCGAGAGTGTGTGGTAGTTAACGAATAGGTAGTCTGTGTTTATCATTTTAAAGCTAGATTTTCGCACATCAATTCTTCAGGTTAACAGAACAACCCGCCAACCCGAAAACATTTTAAGTTTATAAACCTTTTTTAATAGCTCGATCCACCAACCCATTTGACCCACCCGCCAACCCAATAACCCACAACCCATTTGACCTGAAATCAACCAGCCAACCTACCAACCCACAACCCGTATGACCTGTTTGACCTGAAATCAATCCGTCAATCCACCAACCCTCCAACCCATTTGACCCGCCAACCCGAAACTTGACCAGCCAATCCGCCGACCCGATTTTTTCAGGTTAGTGGGTTCGGTTTAGGTTGACAGATTGTGGGTCAGGGTTGAAACTTCTGACCTGAAAATTTTAATGAGTCGGGTTAGGGTCAGAGACTTTCAACCCGTTAACCCGTTAACTCGAACCCGCCAACCCAATGCAAAGGATCCTAATGATATGAATTGGCTATGGAATAAGCGTCTTTCTCATCTGAAATTCAAAACAGTGAATCAAGTAGCCAAATGGGACTTAGTAGAAGACATTTCTTGTCTCTTCATAAAAAAAAAAAAAACCATGTTCAACATGTGAAAAAGGCACCACCTGCCAGTAAGCCACCACCTGCCGTTAGCATCATCCATTACATTTCACCATCTTCATCCACATTGTTCTCTCTACCTTTCATCTCTTTTACATGCATCCCGAATGTCACTAATCAAATCACACCCCCGGAAGACTCTGATATGCAACCACCTAATGATACCACCACTAACCCCGTAACTCATTCATCATCAGATGATCAATCTCCCGTTGACTCTATTGTCGTAATCTATTCCAAGGATCCACCAAATGATGACTCCCTGGCTGAAACATTATAAAATGAATCACCTATTTCTGACAACAACGCTAAACAGTTATCCATAATTGCAACATCCAGCAAACCCTCCATCTCCATACCTATTCATAATCTCGTCGTTCATCTTCCATCTCTTCATCCAAAATCATCTGATTACACCAACCAAGGCCTCCTCGGTCTTCTTGATGTCCCATCATCTGATCATCAACATCCTAAATCAAAATGGACTAGCGATTATGACTTAATTATTGTTCCTGGAACTCTCAAATGGAAGGATGACGCCAATTATCTTTAGGATCGCTAATTCAATTTACGAAACATTAATCGATCTATAATTATCACTTGTCCTCTAACGAATCAGGTGATTGAAACTCGAGTAATTTGACTAAATTGAATATGCAATTTAACAAATTGTTTTAAGTAATTTGGTGAATTTAAAGAGAATCCTTATTTCTTGGAATAATTAGTTAATCGGGTGAATTTAGTAAGAATCATGGTTACTATAATTTAAAGTTAAGTCAAACAAACTTGGTGATTACTGCTTAGTTAAGTGAATCTAACGAGAATCTTTACTAAAGGGTTGGGTGAATCTAGTGAGAATCACAACTAACTGAATTAGGTGAATTTAGCAAGAATCATATTTAGTAATAAGTTGTTCAACAACTGGAATGAGTAATGTATGTGGCAAGTGAACTAGTCTAAGTGAATGTTATTTTTATTATTATTGTCTTCCACTTAATTATCATTATTCGAGGACTATTGTAGACCAACGATTGAGATATTCCTCCTGAATTTAATTATTAGTAGTTAATCTAGATAAACCCCCCAAAAATCTTAGTTTTACATTAACTCATTAAAATTTTTAGAGTAAATTTCATTAGGTGTCCCTATGGTTGTCGTTATTCGCATTTTCGCCCTTGTGGTTCATTTATTTCATTACATACCCCTGTGATTGTCATTTTTTTCACCAGACACCCTTGAGGGGTATGTAATGATACAAATAAATGACAACCACATGGGTATGTAATGACACAAAAGGGTGTCTGGTGAAATAAAATAACAATCACAGGGGTATGTAATGAAATAAATGAACCACGAGGGAGAAAATGCGAATAACGACAACCACATGGGCACCTAATGAAATTTACTCAAATTTTTAAAACAATAATCCCTGAGAACCTGGACTTATACCTCTCTACTATACTACTTATGAACAGATCCACAGTCCGTGAGTGTGTGCTAGTTGAGTCGTTATAGGTACTTCCTTGTAATAAAAATTCATAACTTGACCACTTTTCTACACTATACAAATTTTGCACATCACCCATGCTGATTTCTAATGCAAGAAAACATGAAGATGAGTAGGATCATTTAATCAAGGAGATTGACCTTGGACAAATTGAAAGATACACCAAGCTTGTCCCCAATTCAACGCACAAGTTTTTTAATAAGGAATTAGCAACCATTGTTGAGATAGATCAAAATGATCCTGAAGAGATCAAAGCCTATACGAAGAATACCGATATTAATTATAAAAAAATGGATTTCGCTACTCTTCAACAAATAGAAATGGAACGGCTAGCCGTTGAAATGGAACATCAAGATGCATAAAAAGCCAAGAAAAACAAAGAGCAATGGGAGAAGTATGTCCAAAAGTAAGACTTCAGGTGTTCCCCATACCGCATTAAAAACTTAAAATGGGTAGTAAGGGGTGGAAGCCTTGATGTAAGGGTTCACAGAGATACAAATCCTCTCTTCTTTGATGAAGTTCGAAACTTCCAGATCAACATGTTTGGATTTTTTGAATGGAAGGAAATGGTTCATCTACTCAATTGGAAGAAATAGTCAAGGGTCAAGACAGATCTCATGGAACATCTTGAAAGGAGGCTTAAATGGGTAAAGAAAATAGAAGAGAAGTTTGAAAAAGGTCTAGTCACTGAGCCAAGTAAGAAAAAAAGAGTACTGTTGTGCAAGAATACAGATTGGTACAGATTGTATCCACTAACGGACTTGGCGAAAGAAATCTAGATATTCCCTCGAGTGTAAACATTAAAGAAGGACTTGTTGGGAAGGAACCAGAGTTTGGCATCTGTTTACAAACTTGAAACTAATGAAATGCTTTCGGAGGACAAAAGAATTGCATCTCTGCAGCACTTGGAAACTGCTCCTGTTTAAAAGTCTCTGCAAGCGTGTGTCAAAAGATGTTGACTTTATCAGAATGGTGGACAAAGAACTTGAACCCAGAAACAAAGATCTCAAGAAGATCAAAGAAAGCCAAGATAGAAATGTGAAAATAAAAATGATGACTTGTAATCTTTCATATCTATATGTGAAATGATGTTCCTTTAACTTAGGTTAATAGGTAAGAAGAAATTGATCTCACGTACTATTAACTTAGCACTAATTATAACTATATAAGGGGAGATTACTTGGATGGAAATCCCAGTCATATAATTATAATGGTGCTCATTGTATACAATTCAGCAAACACTGCATTAATCTTCTAATTCACACAACTAGCAAGATTCAAGTAGTTGGAAAACAAAAATACTTGAAGACAGCTCATGTCTCGCTGAAGTGGAATCAGCGCCGATGTCTTAGAATCAGAACAAGACAACCAAGTCCTAGGTCAGCAAGTGTTGACAAATCATTTGTTGTCCCCTTACAACCTGTCTAGACTCTGTGGCTCAGTATTCGTCAAGAATGCACTCAAGTGTTGACTAAATACATTCAAGTGATCAACAAGTCTGTTTGGTCAATTCACCTAGAGCCTTGTGCATGGTCCCCGCATCGACAAATCTTTCCTATTTGGTTCATCGGTTACAAGATTTTCAAGTGTATACAAATGTGTACAAACATCCCTATTTATAGGCAAACATTCCTAAAAGGATTCGTAAGTGGATTCCACATGTCACTAATTCATTGGAATCCGACAAGAGCATTTATTGCGTCTGTTGTCCTTTTGTGATATATACTCCGGAAAACTTCCTCAACGACTCCAGTCAGCGAGAGTTTGAAGTTTGCACGTAATCACTTAAGTGTGTTTCAGTGCTTATTTAGGAGTTTCATTTGTCCTTCGAAAAGGTGTGTTTAAGTTTGGTGTGTCTAATTTATTTTCGCATCACACCTTGTAATTCTTTGATTTTATCAATAAGATCATTATAAATTGAAAATAACTTTGTGTTATGCATTACATTAGGTTTGTTTATTTATATATTCAAAACTGGGACTAATAGTCTCAAATCTCTTTATTACATATTTTCATGTCATAAAATAAGATAAATCAATTGTTATCATCCTCTATAACAAAATAATCAATCAATCCATATGAACAATGTATGGAAATAAATAGATCATCATCCGTTACTCGCTTAGCAGATCTGTAACCCAAAATAAAACAAAAAAATTGAAAGCTTTAATCGTTGGTGGTTACCCTCTTGTTTTGGGTTTGACTTCAAATCCATAGAGCCACTAGACCTTAACTTGGTATTCAGGAACCAATGGTCGTTTTTTGTTTCTGATTAATAAAACAAAAGTTGATGCGTTGACTAATTTCATGATAGTTGGAGACGGGTTCATCTTAATATAATAACCACAAAATCTTAACAATCACCTCCGGTAACAACAACCGCTGATAACAACCACCGGTCTCCTCAAGTTCTTATCTAATGGATTTAGATTTGGTGTATAAAAATAATTAATTTATTTATTGTTTACATTTTGAGAAAATGATATGCACACAGTGAAGGTTTGGTGTGTGTGTGTTTGTAAGAGAGAGAGGGGGGGATTCCAGTGATGAAGATGAAAGTGGGGGAGGCACGTACAATGACTGTGAAGTGTGATGACCATGTATTATATACTAGATCATACTCGTGTGATGCATGGATTGACAAAATTTTTGAATAAGAATGTACATGATACTATTACGTTCGTTATAAATAAAATAATTCGTTGCAAATATACATTTTATTTTTACGCTACATTTCCTATTAATATATGGTGTAGATAACATGTTGTTAACGTTCGTTTTTCCTTTTAATGCTTGGGTATTTTCTTGCTAACTTGAAAACAAATATACATGTAATATCATTTTTATGTTACCTAAACTAATATTATCAACAACAAAAAAAAGAATTTATATACATTTACATGTAAAGGCAAGTTAATTGACATAGAATGTCTGGTATTGAATCATAAATGGAAGAAATTACTTTTGAAAGTCATTAAACAACCTAAACAAATCTTATGTATAAAAAGAGAATCCATTTAAATCATAAACCAATTAAAGTTTCTGTTAGGACCAAGATTCGCTAACGAAGACTTGGTCGTTGAGGTATGTCCTCGGCGAGTCATTTCAGAAGAGGATGTGTTGATCTTATCCGCTATTTGTAAGTCAAAAATGAGCAGGAAAGTAAAGGAGAAGACCTGATCCCAATAGGCCACATAACTGACAAGCAACAAAATATGTGATTTGTTCTATCCTCTTTGGGAATAATACAAGAATGTGTAAGTCCATTCACAGGTTTATCTTTCATCCGAAATGGCAAAACAACAAAAGGACAATTCAGAAGCATTAATTGTGAATGTACTCCTCCAAATGATGGTTGACAATCTCTTTCACATCAACATCCAGCTATCAGAGCCTGTTGCCTCTCATCTAGTATAAAAGGAAACACTTAGTGAAGACATTTCTCTTGTTGGTTGGTCCAAGAAATTACTAAGTGTATTTTCATTTTTTTACATTTTACTAAGTGTATGTGTAAAATCAACTGAGTCTTTAGTTAGTCTAGACTCCATAACTTCTACTCTACTTCTACTCTTTCTTCTGCCTACTCTGTGAGCGACCCACTTGCCTTAGTGTCTGCTGACCCTATTAACTTCAATAATAGTCACGGCTATGTCACTCATTCTCCTATACAGGCTCTTGTCGATGATATTGATCATGAAGAGAGACAAGAGATTTTCTCTTGACTTTATGCAATTTGCACTAATTGCTGGCAAAAGGTACTCCAAGAAATGGAGTAATTATAGATCAGCATCTACCGCCAAGCCAGCAATAGATAACTCACAAGAAGAATGCTGGAAGTGCGATCGTAAAGGGTATTATCAAAAAGAGTGCAGAGTTGTTGTTCCAACTCTCACTATTGCTCAGCCCAACACTATAAAGCCAGCTGATGAATACAAGGAAGAAGTATTATGAGGTCAAGGCTAAGCTTGTTGAGATCGATGAAGCCAAGACTTCTGTAAGAGGACTTATCGCTAAAGAACATGACTGGGCTGACTCGGATGACTCAGGTAGCGAAGAGTATGTGGATGCCATGTGTCTCATGGCACTTGCTGATGAAAATACACTTACTAAAGATGAAGTTGCCTCAAGTCAGTAGGTCATCATCATCGTCAAGAAGGTTTGTACTTATGCATCTGTAGCTGATGAAAACGAGGCTAACCTTCTTAAATCTCTATATGCTGATCTTCAATTCATTGAATCATTAAGATCTGATCTTCAAGCTCGCTATGACTCAGTAAGTGTTGAGTTAAGCGAAAAGAATGAGAAGCTAAAAGATCTCAAAGCTATAGGCAATAGTGACTTCTTGGTCTAAGGCCTCCAAGCTAAATCAAAAATGTCTTAGTGAACAAGTGCCTACTCAAGTTCAGGCAGAGTTGGGTGGTGATTATCAAACTGCTGCTACTCTGTCTAAAATGTTCACTGGACCACCCCCACCGGAATTCACTATTCCTCCTAACAACATCTTATCTCCTGAAGAAATGAAGATAGCAATGCTGAATCCTCTAGCTCTGCTAGTACAAGCAAAGCGTCAAGGCGCAACACTTTCTGTTATCTCAATGCTCCTATCATTGATATGATGCCCAATGAAGGTTCAACAATGACCTTTAAGGTTCAACAATGACCTTTAAGGAGAGAATGCAGACTCTCCCACCTCCTTTCTATGGGCCAATGAATAGTAAGTCTATCTTTGGTCCACCTCCCAAAAGGCTAAGCCGAAAGCAAAAGCAAAAGGTTGTCTCTCCTTTTGATTAACTCGCTAGTAGAGTAAGTGCTCTATCTAGTCTGTTTCAAGATTTCATGATCCAAACACAAAGGCAAAATCTTTCTCCAAAAAGTGTTACCTTTGTGACGATCGAAATCATTTTTCTGTGGATTGTGAGAACAAAACTCGAAGACCTCCAAAGGTTAAGATTGTTGTCTCATCCACTTCGTCATCTGTACTATCAGTAGTTCGGCTACACCAACTGCTAATCCAGCAACACCATCCATGTCTCCAACTGTCAACACTCCTATCAGCAGTCAAGATCCATCGACTGCTGAGCCATCTACACCATCTTTTGTGGCTGACAACTCTATCAGCAACCCACTCAACAATGGGTTCCTAAACTATACTAAACTCCTCTTCTCTTGTTCATGCAGGGTTCGCTAGGAAAAAGTTTGTGGTATTTGGACAGTAGATGTTCAAACCACATGACTGGAACTAAGTCTATGCTGGACAACTACGTGGAGACCAATGGTCCCACTGTGGTATTTGGTGATGACTCTGCTGGTCAAACAGAAGGGTATGGTACACTAACCAATGGGTTAGTCAAATTCTTCAGAGTTGCTTATGTCAATGGTTTGAAACATAATCTTATCAGCATAAGTCAACTGTGTGATGCTAAACAGAAGGGTATGGTACACTAAACACCAGGGAACTATAGTCAACATTAACAAAGAAGTAGTCCTAGTTGCTCCCAGAAGGCGTAATGTCTATCTGGTTCATTTCACACTTATCAAAACTGACAGCGAGACATGCTTCTTCGCAAAGGCAACTGTTGAAATCAATTGGTTGTGGCACAAGCATATGTCGCGTGTGAACTTCAAAACCATCAACAAGCTATCCAAAAGAAGTTTGGTTCGTGGTCTTCCTCCTCTCTCCTTTGAGAAGGATAGGCTTTGTGGTGCCTGTGAAAATGGCAAAAGCCATAAAGCCACTTTTAAGACTAAGAAAGCCAACTCTATCAAGCGCTGCTTTCATCTTCTTCACATAGACCTCTTTGGTCCTGTTAATGTCCAAAGTTTAAGAGGGAGCCGATACACCCGTGTTATTGTGGATGAATATTCACGATATACTTGGACTTTCTTTCTTCATTCTAAGAGTGATGCTACTGAAGAGATTATTAATTTCATCAAAAAGATGGAAAATCTCAACAGCGTAAGGGTCAAAGAGATAAGAAGTGATCATGGCACTGAATTCAGAAACCATACACTTGAAAACTTCTGTGCTGACCCAGGCATTTCTAGATCACGCTAATGCACCTATAACTGAAAATTAGGAAGAGGAATTGTTTCATGATGCCTCAGCTAATGCTGAAGCAATGGAAACCACTGAAGATACTTGCTCTATTGACCCATCCAGTGCTGAGGAACCTTCCTTAGCAAGTGGTGATCCTGTAAGTCAGGATCCCTCTCATGCTGAACCAATTCTGACTATAGATCTCTCCAACTACTTTGTTGCTCCCATTGCTGATCTTACCACCACCTCATCCGCTGTTACTCAATTGAAATCTAATAACATTTCAGCACTTAAATGGACTGTTGATCATCCTTTTGAACATGTTATTGGAGAACCAAGTGATGGGATTAAGACTCGATCAGCGACAAGTAACATATGTCTTTATGTTAATTTCTTATCAATGATTGAACCCAGAACTATTGGAGAAGCCATGACTGATCCCTCATGGGTCTCTGCCATGCAAGAAGAGCTAACCTAATTTGAGAGAAATCATGTATGGTTTCTCGTCCTCATCCTCCAGGAAAACAACCATTGGTACACGATGGGTTTACCGTAACAAAAATGGATGAAGATGGTGTGGTTACTCGAAACAAAGCTCGATTGGTTGCATAAGGTTATCGACAAGCTGAAGGCATTGAATACGATGAAACCTTTGCACCAATAGCAAGGCTTGAAGCAATTCGCTTATTTCTTGCTCAGGCTGCTTATAAAGACTTCATAGTTTATCAAACGGATGTTGAGAGTGCCTTTCTCAATGGCAAACTAAATGAAGAAGTCTATGTTAAGCAAACTCCTAGTTTTGAAGACTCGGCAAATCCTCACTATGTCTACCGGCTCAACAAGGCATTATATGGGCTCAAGCAAGTGCCTAGAGCCTGGTATGACAGTCTTTCTAGCTTTCTACTTTCCCATAGGTTTACAAGGGGATCCATTGACAGCACTCTCTTTATCTATAAGAAGAATGATGATGTGATCTATGTCCAAATCTATGTGGATGACATAATCTTTGGATCCTCTAGTCGAAAACTATGTGAAAAGTTCAGTTCACTGATGTCCTCCAACTTTGAGATGAGCATGATGGGAGAACTCACCTTTTCTTAGGTCACCAAGTCCGACAATTGGCAAGTGGTATTTTCTTGAATCAATAAAAATACAATCGTGACATTCTTGCTAAATTTAATCTTAAGAATGTCACCCCTAAGCGAACTCCCCTATCTCCTCCCAATAATCTTCATGCTGACCCTGATGGTAAGCCAGTCAATCCCAGTTTGTATCGGGGAATGATAGGGTCACTGATGTACTTGAGTGCGAGTCATTCTGATATCATGTTCTCTACCTGCTTGTGTGCTCGATACCAAGCTAGTCCTAAAGGATCTCATCTTCTTGCTGTCAAACGTATCTGCAAGTACCTAAAAGGTACTCCCATTCTTGGTCTTTGGTACCCCAAAGACTCCAACTTTGATCTGGTTGGATATTCTGACTCTGACTATGCTGGGTGCATGTTAGATCATAAAAGTACCAGTGGAGGATGTCAACTGTTTTGGGGGGGGGGGGGGAGCTTACAAGTTGGTCTAGTAAGAAGCAGCATACAATATCCAACACCATTGCTGAACAT
>JAOEHQ010048616.1:0-10111 GCA_025447715.1 Asclepias incarnata
TTCTTATATAGAGATTTTATATAATTAATTTGATTTAATTGTTTTTTTAAACAAATTTTCTCAATAATTTTTTTTTTCATTTTTAGTTTTGGTTTTTCTTTTGTTTTGTATTTTGTTTCTTTTGGTTTCTTTCTTATTTTTTAGTTCTTCGTGACTTTGTTACTTTTTTAAAAAAAATTGTTTAACTTTGTTACTTTTTTAAAAAAAATTTAAAATTTATTTGTTTTTTTGTTTACATCTTACCATTTTGTGACTTTGTTAGTTTCTTTTAAATTTTGGATTTTGTTTAGTTCGATTTCTTTCTTAACATTTTGTGACTTTTTTAGTTTTTCTAACATTTTGTCTCTTTGTGTTTTGGGAATAAACATAACTATGATAGTGTAGTTATAGTATTGTCATTAAAAGGAAATCATATGAGTTTTTTAACCTTTTTTTAACATCTTTTTAAAAATATTATAATAAACCGTAAAAACATATATATTTAACATACAAAATATTAAACAAATTGGCCATAGATGGAGTGCCAAAATCGTACACAATCATATACTGTGACTTTGAAAGGTTTTGGGAAGAAAAGTGGGGATAGAAAGAAGAAGATAAATCATATATATGTATATTTATAAGATGAATCATACAATATTTTTTTGTAATTAATTTAATTTACTAAATATATTAGAATGTTGGAAAGGTGAAATGATCATCCTACCCTCACACTTCTCTTGTTAACGGTCAAAAACTCACACCGTGTGAGGCGTGGACCTCGATTGCAAAATTTTTCCAACTTTAGGGGTAAAATTGATATTTTTTTACTCGAGGGATTGAAAATGCAAAACGTGACAACTTGAGGGACGAAAAATGTAATTTACTCTATATATTAATTTGGTGCAAAATGCTCCAAAATGTCCCATAATATCAAAACTAGGGTGTTTAAAGTTAGATATCTGAAGTTTTGGATATCCGAAATTTCGGATAGTTGATTTCAATACCCGAATCCGAAATATCCGAATTTAAGAAAAAAAAGAAATATTCGAGAGATTTTCGTATATTTTTGAATATTTTCAGATATTGAAAATAAAATTTTCGGATATTATATTGAAATTTATAAATTTTTTTTAAAGAAATAGACTTTTCGGATATTCAAAATATCTGAAATTTTCAAAAATCACTATCAGATTCCGAATCCAAAAAATTTCAGATATCCAACTTTTCATATAAAATCGGATCGGATTTTCAAATAACGGGCGAATGCAGAAAGAACTTCCCCAATCAAAACTCTAATTTTAGCCACGTATAATGGTTTCAAAAGTTTTTTAATAAGCCCCTGAAGTTTTGACATTTTGATAAATCGCTCAAAAAAAGCCTTTACATAGTTACATTTACCAATGTCACCATTTTCTTCAAGGCTATTCATGGGGGGTATGTTTTCTTCTCCCCTCATCTATCAATATCTGTGTATCTATACATTTATAATTGTTTATTTTGTTTTGTTTCATATGAATTTATTTTTTTTTTCTTTAAATCAACTTTATTGAATTTATTTTTATTTTTGATTTTCGGCTACATTTCTGCATATGGTCTGAGTTTATTTATTTTTAAAATAATTATAATTTTAGGCTTCCATTAATTAATTGCTATAAATTGTGGGATTACCTTGTTAATGAAACTATTGGTCAGCTCATATTATTATTATTATTATTATTATCAATTTGTTGGTCATGGTTTCATGTAAACCCTATGTAATTACAGTATTACTTATATATTTATTATAAAAATAATTAATAATAGTAATAAAAAGAAAACAAATGTGGGGATGTATGAAGGGTAATAATCAATTAAGACCCTTTAAGGAAATCATATGATGATTTCTTTCGGTATCTTCTTTCTGCAACTGATTGTTTATGTTATATAATACTCGCCCCGTCCCAAAGATTTATAGTCCGGTGCTAAAAATGGATAGCTATAATTGATTAAGTTTCCCGTATAACACTTAGCTGAAATTATTAGTATCACAAAGTTTAAAGAACTAGACTTGAATAAATGGTATAGTAAAGTGGCCATTTAAGTAAAAGATTAGTTCCAATAGTTTCATTTTTATAAACTTCGTGTTTTGTTTTGTTTGTTATTTTCTTTTATATATCATCTATGTCGATTTTACAACATGATACATAGCCAACTTTTGCTTATAAGCTTATTTTGAGAGTGAATCGGTAAAAAGGTGTGTTCTTTGAAAGTACCTTAGCAGTTGCTTATTTTAAATGCAATAAGAACTTATACAAATATGCAATCCAAATCACTAGTTGGTGGCCTTGGTAGTTTGTATGATGTTTCTTATTGAAACGATAATTACCTCTCCCTTTTCTTTCCTTTTAAAAGCAATTAGGAAATATAGCGAAGAGGCATACTTTATAGGCTACTTTTTCATTTGAGCGGATGTGAGTATCTTGATTAGAGGTGGCAAAATGGGTTTGTCAGGGGGTTGGTTATCTGGTCATGTTTTGGTATATGTCGATGGAATGACAAATGAATACCATCTTCTCCATTTCTGTAGATCGTTAATACGTTAAACTTGATCACAAAAGTTAACCTTATAAGTACAATTTGCAGGTGACTTTTGAACCCAATTGACCTGTTCCTTTCTATTTAACTTCTTTTTTGTACCTGTATTACCATCCAATATATCCATTCATAAGTAAATACGTTGAAATTTCCACCTCTAATGTTGATCTCACTCCTGAAGCTTTAAATCCCTCTCTCTAAGCCTCATATTATCTTCTGTATGAAATAATGACACCTTATGCTACTTTGCAGGGTTCAGAATCTCTTGAAAGCAATTGGTGGTTGACTAGTTGTTGAGCTGATAATCCAAGGGAGTTAAGCACCTTTAACCAACCTAATTTCAGTATGTCGGAAAGTAAAGTTTCAAATGCAGATTTTCCGGATGAGATCATATGGGACATTCTTTCTCGACTACCAGTCAAATCCTTGTTGCAATTCAGGTCTGTATCAAAGCATTGGAGAAGCTTAATTACAGATACCCATTTCATTAAATCACACCTTAAAAAAGCCGAATCTGTATCCAGCCACCATCGTATCCTTGTGCCAATTTCTCCTATTCTATCCTTAAACTACAATGTATCACCATGCGGCATAAGTTCATCGACACAGCTTGATTGTTCATTTATTAAGCCACGGAATTCAGGCAAACTTTTGGGTTCTTGCAATGGGCTGGTATGTTTGATTGATGGCAGAAAAGACATTAGCGTTTACAATCCATCAACCAGAAGACATTTCAAACCATTGCAATCGCTTCAACAAGCTGTTCTTCATTCTCCAAATGAATCAAATCAGACCGAATTTGTATATGGATTTGGTTGCAGCTCAAACTCTATTGACCCAAGAGTGTTTAGATTTCCACGGTTTGCCCGTGACTCTGAATCCATGATATATGATTTTATCGATACCGTTGGTACTTTCTTAAATGGTTCACTTCACTGGCTAGCACGTTATAGTAACAATGACGGTAAACATAGAGTAATAGCTTTGTTCGATATATCTCAAGATAGATTAACTGACCTATCTTTGCCACCTCAACGTCCTTATCAGCCTGTCCTTCCATATTACGCTTTGGGTGTTTTAAAAGGATGCCTTTTTGCACTATGTGATGGTATAAATTATACAGGTATAGAAGTATGGTTGATGAAGGAATATGGGGTGGTCAATTCATGGTCAAAGTTCATTAGAATTCCGCTTGATAACAGGATTGGATTTATGAGGCCTTTGTGCTGTGTAAATGATGATGAAATTGTTCTGGAGATTGATTTACAATCATATGCTATCTATAATGCTAAAAAGAAGACGCTTGAGCATGTCAAAAGTGTACGGAATCTGAAATGGTTTGGGGATGCCGCGGTTTATGTGGAGAGTCTGCTTTCACCAGAAGTCTCGTGTGTGTTGTATTAATCTTATTTTCAAATGATATAATGTTGTGTTTGTTTTTGTTGTCTTGAATAAATAAACTAGAAGTGTCTTAGGGTCTTATCCAGTTATCCTCGCGCTCAAAATACAAGTGTGCCGGTAGTACAAAGGCCTTTGATATTGGATGAAGCGTTAGCCTTGATGAATCGGATAATTTGTGATAGTTGTTTGTGTATTGCAACTCTTGTATCTTGATTGTTACTTGGTTAGCATTTTCAGTTCTTTATTTAGATACTTGCAATTGTATTCCTTTTAGTTGGCATTTTTAGCTTGAAAACCATGCTGCGAGCTTATGCTTGTTAAATGTGCATATATAATGTAAATTGTGGGAATGAATAGCTGAAACATTATCCATCCTTACCAACCGATCGTACAAGGCTATGGACAATATAAGAGAAAGTAAATTGCGTAACGTTATGGATAAAGACACATGGGGCCGGGACATGAATCCCGACCTCCGCTTTTATACTGAATATTTTCCATCACTAAACGACCATCACGGAGACCATGTGAATGTAGTAATGTCACATTCATTATGTGTAGGTTTCACAAGGAAACCAAGTTGGTAATCTTTAGTGGCAAGTGTAATTCTACCCACCGATTTGCTTAAATTTTTCTCATGTAAACTTGCACTTTATACTTGAAGCTTCAAAGTAATGCTTTTGAGTTTTAAAAGGTTCTATAATTTGATGACCTCTTCTATGATTGTTAATGGAACAATCTATTACACATCATAAGATACTAATTTTACACTAACTAATTTTAATTTGCAGGGTTATTCGATCAAAAATCCCATAAGAAGTGGTGATCGTTGAGCGGATAACATACATATATGCTTCAATAATATGTCCAAAAGTACAGACACAAATATTAATGCAGCAGATTTAATTCCCAGGTAATTAATTAGTCTATATAAATCCAATCGTTCATCCTCCTTTGCTGCTTCAACAGCTCCCGCTCCATCGCTTCTCTGAATACAATTCTTCCGTTCTTTATAGCTGAAGCAATATCACCGGGGTTATGCCATCTGAGTCGCGCAACATGGTTACATTTATTGAAGAAGGGATGCTGAAGTGCCTCCAACGCCGTTGGCCTCGTCCACGGATGCCAAGAAAGAAGTGAACTAATCAGGTTGACTGCATTTGGGCTTGCGTAAGGAAGCAATTGAGAAAATTCAACCCCAATACACTTTGGAAACCGAATATTGATCTCCCTTGCACGACGAACACTCCAGCTCCATGTACTCTCTGTCGGGGTGCCCAACACCTTGCAAATCTTATGAATCATATCTAGTGCAGAAGAACCTTTAAACAAGGGTTGGAGGGTAAATAACTCAGCCATGATTGCACCCATAGCCCACATATCAACAGAAGGTTCATAACCAGTAGAACCAAGAAGAACTTCAGGAGCACGATACCATCTTGTGGTGATATAATCCGTATATGGTAAGGGATCATCAATCTTGCGGGCAGAACCAAGATCAGCAATCTTTATAACATCTCCGGAGACAAGAAGGTTGTCGGGTTTAAGGTCACGATGAAAGTATCCATTACGATGCATGTGTGCAAGACCTTCAAACAACTGGAAGCACAAGTCTCTGATCTCGTCTTCTGAAAACGGCTTCATTCGATCCAACACAAGTCTGCAGAGACTGCATTCCATGTATTCAAATACCATGTAGACGGTATCGTATTCTTTGACGAATTCTTTGAGTTTGACGATATTGGGATGGTTGTCCATCTTCTTGAGGGCCTTGATCTCTCTCAGGATGAGGTATTCGTTCATGCTATCATACTTGTCGATGAGTTCCTTGACCGCAACGACTTCACGTGTTTGCTTATCAACTGCCTTCCAAACCACACCAAACGATCCACCCCCAATTGACATGATTTTTTCATACTTCTCATCCATTAATTCTTTCTTTCTTGTTACTTGTCAGACACACAAAAAAGAAACCTGAAATTTGTAATTAATGGGGGTTTTAATTATCGAATGAATGAATGTGAAGTTGGGGTTTTGTGTAAGATATATGATATTGTAGGATACGTATAGTATAGTATCAGGGTTTATAAAATAAAATACGCCTAAAATAAAACTGTCTTTTTATCAGGGTTTATAAAATAAAAATAAAATTAATGCGCGTAAAGTTTTAAATGGTTATACAACTGCCTTTTTATTTAGAGCACATTTATTTTTAACAAAACTCTATTTTAAGGAAACTTCTCTCTTAATTTAATGATTATGTGGATATTATGTTTTATCGACAAGTTAGTTTTTTGCTTAATTGGGTGGAATTTTTATGTGTGTTTATTGTCATCTATATTACTTTTAAAGTTGTATTTTAAAGCTATTTTTTAAGGATTTGATAGAATATATTTTGGAATTTAATAAACTCAATACTTTATTTTTGGCAATAGTGACATACTTGGTTATTATTCTCCTATCCTCGTTATACTTTAGTTTCAAAATAAAAATAAAAAAAATAAATTATTATTTGATAAAATGTGTATTGAAATATTTGTGTGTGATTACCTTTTCAATTACTTTTGCGGTTGATTTATACGTTCAATCTTTTGAAAATCATGGAGTTCGTGCAACATTTCTTTTTTTTTTTCCTTTCTACTTTCTTTTAGAAGTTGCAAGACAAAAAAAAAAAATGAAGATGTGAAAACTGGTTAATCAAATAACAAGAGATGTAGGACTTTGTATCCATCTTTTTGAATTAGCATACACTCACTTTTGCCATACAACGAAAATCAAAATAAGGTATTGTTAGACTATCAGGAGTGAAGGCTTTCCTTAGAAGCTCTAAAAGGGGCATCTTCCGCCATTTCATTATGAGAGATGCTCCATTTTTTTAGTGAGAGTGAGGCTTCCTCTAAAGGTTCGGGAATTTTTGCCAAATGTCATTGTGTAATTGATTGGGAATATAAAAAAGTGAAAAAAGTGAAGGGAAGAGAGAGGAAGAAAATGCGTTTGAAATCCGACGCTCAACTTCTTTTTTGGGATGGAACTCCCATTTAGACGGTGTTGATGGCGTTCTTGGGGCTTCAAATGAAGAGGACGCCCAAAAGTGACGCGTTGCTCCTACAGTCTTATATCACTTTTGTAAACCTTCAATCTTGGATATAGGATGGAAGCAAAATACATTATATCATATTTCTTGATCCCTTGAAAAGTGTGACCTGAAAAGGGATTCTTTTATATTTTTATTTGGCTACTTTTACAATTATTAACTTTATATATTTAGTATTAATAGCATGTAATTTAGCTTGACAGTAATTATGCTTAATATTCTACATTATTAAGTGAATATTATTGCAATTATCATGTGTCTTATGGATTATGTATGAGGCAAATAGTCAAAAACTAATTTTTGTAGAGATCTTAGGGTACTAGGAGTGGTACTATGAGAATTTATCAACCTTGTTAAATTCTATCAATAAAATTCTGCTAAGTCATTCCAACCCTCCCAACCAGCCCTCCCAACCTAATTCACTGACGCCCAAATTCTCAACCCTAAATCACACTCTCTCTCCATTTATCATCACCGGGCTTTCATGCCGTGTTCCAACCCTCCCAACCATAAATTCTATACCGGCGGCGGTGTTACCGCCGGTATGAACCCATAAATTCATCCACTCCGTATGCCCTTAGTATTTGTATAAAATAAATTACTTTGTCATTACCAAGATTTATCTTTTCCATCAACTTCAACTATTATGCAACTGCACGAGTATAATCTATTTACATATAATAAATTAAATTAATGTTAAATGTATCACAATTTTTTATACACGTGCGTGAAGATAGCTGCACTTTTAATTAGCTTTTAATTTTTAACTTAATTATAATGAGTTTAATCTTTTAAGTCATTGGAACTGCCAAGAAGATTGTATTATTTTACACTGGAATTAAGGATCAAAAGTTCCCTTTCCATAGGAGACTGTCTTTGCTTATAGTTCAAGGAACACGTACGTCCAATATTAATTCACAAATTCAAAGAATACAAGGATGGATATATATACATAAGAGATCGATGATGATATGTACAAGAGATCGAGAGTCCTTCCTCATTTCTCCGCCTCGATCTGGTTGATCGCATACATGCCGAGTCATATATAATCCTAATATATTGTCCTAGCTAGCGCGATCTTTTATTATATATGTTTATCGTACGTAAACTAGTAGCTAGGAAATATTTTGACTTCGATCAAGAGATGTTGCTATTGGAAACCTTGCATCTTGGACCTCGGTATCTTTGGGTGCCTATGTCTCTCCATTTAGTAGTAGCAGCTCGACTGTCAACGAGATTAATGTCGTGAGATAGAATGTTGTAGAAAGAGTTGTATATATATATATATACTAGTCTTAATACCCGTACGATGTACGGATTGACTATATATATATGTTACGATTGATTTTATTTATGATATTGGTAATGATATCACCTAATTTAAAATCATGATTGTGAAAAATGGTTCGTGTCCTTTTAAAATTCTCAATTACGTTTAGTTAGGTTAGTTAATTGATAAATATTTAGATAATAAGTAATATTAAATTAAAATTTAGAAACATAAGTATATTATTATTTATTTAATAATTATAACATGTCTTATTAATTAGAATTAATAAGTTTTATTTGTATATAAGCAGCAATATGTTGTAAAATATAAATTATCATAAAAAATAAGATTGGTGATGGAAATACGTTATATATATACTAGAAGATTACCCGCGCGATGCAGTGGAAAGATGGTAGTGGCGGCGAGACGTGAGAGCTGAGTGACTATTGGTTAAGTTTTTTTTTTTTGAGAAAGATGGAGGGCCAGGGCTAAATGTTTTACAATGTATTATACAAATAATAAATAATATATATATATATATATATTAAATAATAAATGATTAAATCATAGACATTAAATGATATATTAAATAAGGAAATGTTTAAAAATTTTAAAATTTAAGACACCCACCATTTGCTTTATAAGGTAGTATATATATATATATATATATATAATATTATAAATAGAAATATGTTGCAAAATATAAATTATCACCAAAAATAGGATTGGTGATGGAAATTGATAATTATGGTATCAATGAATATAATAGGATTTTTAGTTATATTAGGAATCTATATTTAAATATTAATTAAAGGTTTTAATTATTTATGTTATCTAAAAATTAGAATTATTAAATATTAAATTAAAGGGACACGTATCGCTTAAATAAAACGCCATATGTTGATTATAGAATGCGTCAATCCTGTTTTAGTATATTGGTAGATATTCAACAAAATGATCATCGAGGCTCCACAGTTAACAAACAGTTGTCATTTTGCATGGTAAGACACTAATTAAGTACGCTATAAGATCGATATAATTAACCAGCTACACCTTATTCTTCCTTCGTCTAGCTAGTAATTAATGTTTACAATTTATCATTCAAAGGATCCTGATAATTACAACATTAATGAGTATTAGCATGAAAAAGTTGACAAAATTTTACAATAAAAATGTTATTTAAAAAAAAAAATAATCATAAATGTATATTTTTAGTTTTAGACTAGTTGGAGTGGGGCGTTGTGTGGCCAAAAAGACGCCGGGTAAGACGCCGGGCACACCGCCCCAACCGGCGTTCTACAATCAAATTGTGTAGTCAAAGTTGGTTATCCGACGGGCTTTTGTGGGAGAGAGAGAGTTCTGATTGGTTGGATTGTAACAAAATTAAAAAACTAAGCTTCAACAAAAAAAAAAAAAAAAAAAAGAAAACCAGGGCTTTCAAAGGAAGTCCCACTTCAACCAAAACGAGAGGAAACTCCTTTGCTGACTGGACTGCCACATGGCAAAAAAAAAAAGGAGTAGGAAGCCCCACTCCTCATAATTAACATATGTTTGAGGGAACAACTTAGGAAAATCCGTAACAAAATTTCATTATGATTATCAGTTCAAAGCCGGCCATGCATTTAGCGACAAGTTTAATTGCACTGCATCCATTTCTTTCTCTGGTGTGAAAAAAAAGTTCATAGTTGAAGCATTTTCGGTTATAATTTTATTTCAATCGTTGATCATTATAGTGTTTGAATTTTTTGTATTCCATAGAGTTCCGGAAAATTTCCAAGTCTTAACTTAGA
>JAOEHQ010048617.1:0-10111 GCA_025447715.1 Asclepias incarnata
GAATGGGATTCGGTACCACTATTCGGTACCGGTACCGGGACGGGATCGGGATTTGGGATTTCTTGCTCATCCCTAGAACAATATATGGCAGATGATTTTAATTTTTTTTACAAAAAGGTATTTGATTATGACCGAATTTTGCATCTTGTTCCCCTTAGTTTGATCAGTTTGACGGTTTTAATCCTTCCACCCAATATCCTAACATAACTGATCCTATTTCCTTACAAGATTTGTCCTTTTATAACTTTTTTGAACAAATCAATTAATTAATATCATTTTCAATCATATAATAATCTCTATATAAATGATAACTTTTAATTATATAACTTAATAATCAAGGTTTCAACTTTCAAGGTTTATGGCTGAAAGTATCTATCTATAATTAATATAAAGATGAAATATGTTAAAAACAATGATGATAAAAAGTTTATAAAAACTTACAAAAAATATATTAATCAAACACACATAACAAGAACTTAACCGAAATTCTCACACACATCCACACACACATATGTGTATATATATAAATATATATAACAACAAATTAAGAATTGAAGTCTATCTTTGCGCTCCCAAACTCAGCCTAAATCCCCATCAACTTGTACTAAATCCTCATCTTGCGCTCCCAAACATGGCTCGCACTCAACTACTTGTGGTGCTGACGGACTGTCAGCGTGCTGTGCTTCAATGTCATCATGATCATATGGCTCGTAGGTAAACTGCCCATGCTGAATTACATCTCCTTCCTCCCCTCGACGACGATTCAAAATGCATGAACATTCAAGAGCAGGGATACATTCAAGTGTTCTATATAACCACCAAAAACAGAATTTGAGAAGCTTGTGAATTATGTAATCCAAAGGAGAGTCACACAAGATTAAAACGAGATTAACAATCAAAAAGTGTGGTGTGGACATGAAGATTAAGCACAAGAGACATAGTGTTGCTGAGAATGACCACTCTAATGCATGAAAATGCAATACAAAACGGATTGGGAGCTCTAACCGAACACTGATTTTTATGGAAACGCAGAGAAGGAGAATGGTAAAAATGAATGGGTAACTCGGGAAGGGTAATAAAAGATTTGCTAGAGGTAAAAGAAGAAAACGCAAATCAATTTTTAATTGATGCATTATATTTCTACTATTGTTATTGGCTTTACCCTTTGTGATGTGCTTCTGGATTTTCGATTTAGGTTTGTGTGATATAGTATATTTATATATAGTAAATGGTTAGACTAAGATTTTTTTGATGATCTAGAAAAGGGTCCAAGGGTCCAAGGTCGAGGGTTAAGTGGAGTATATAGTAAAGGGTTATACGTAGGTTTAATTTGTTGAATAGTCAAATCTCAAAAAAAAAAAAAAAAATAATAATAATAATAATTTTATACTTAATTTTAGAATGATTTATTCAATTTCGGATGATTTTTTTTTTATCACACTTTACGTAAAAATAGAAGGCAAACAGTGACACAAGTTATGCCGCTAATTCTTGTCGTATAGCAAAATTAAAACATTTAAAAACTACATTCATAGATTATATATGATGATATATATTTTAGTTTTGCTTCAAAATAAAACTTACAGTTTCGGTTTGACATGAAACATTTTAATTAAGTTAGTTTTGTTCGCGAATTCTATATCAATTAATTTATATATAGAACCTACTATTAATACCCGTACGATATACAAATTTATTATATATATAGTAAGATTCATATAATAATAAATAAATAAAATCTAAATACTCTTCATTACATGCAGTTGGTCTTCAAAATGATAGTCTGATATTGAAAAACATGTATCATGGGTGGCTTAGGCATAGGACGAAGTGGGCGATCGCATAAAGCCCGATTTTTCAGGGGCCCAAATTTTTTAATTTCCTATATACATATATATATATATATATATATATGTAAATTTTACACACACATACACACACAAACACACACACACACATGCATATATATATATATATATATATATATATATGTTGCGTTATATAATATCTCTAAATTTCATAATTAATTATGAGCATTCTGATCTGGTGATTAAGATGTTAGGTACGTGCCATTTTTGGTTATTATGCCGCTGGGTTGAATTCATTGCTCCTAACCTAGAGACCTTTTTCTTCTAGCCCGTCCTACACCCAAAATTCCTCTGGGAATGACATGACCCTAATACCTAAAGTCGTGATAGTGAAATATATTTCGTATCGTTTTACAATTTCAATTATGTTTTAGTTTGGAACATGTATGGATTGTTATTATTTATCAATTAATTTAACATATCACGTGGATTAGAGTAAATATAATTTACTTATATATAACAAATGCTGATATTAATGTCTTTATATGAGATGATTGGTTTGTTAAATTTGACTGTTAAACTTTTATTTTATTTTTTATGTTTTTTTCGAACAGCGAAATTTTATTAATAAGGCAACTAGCAAGGTACTAGTTGCAAAGAATAAAGCAATACATAGAAGAGTCAACGAGAAAAAATAAGAGCCAAACAAAACACCTAGAGAAACGACAAAAAAAATACACAAACTCTAGGTCGTCCCGAGACTTTAACTGTTAAGACAAACAAAAGGGATGAAAATACTAATGCCAATTACGAAAAACAAGACATAAGAAAAATCCCCGTCAACAGAGGCCACGCCACCGGTTTTCACTCTGTGACGTTTTTGATGTTGTCCCAAACAAGTCCCGAGGGAAGAAACAACCAGACTCCAAGCAAAATCGAAGAAATCAATCAACCAACGTCCAAAGGGCGCGCAATCCAGTCATGCCAAGTAAAACTCCGTTTCCTGTCACGATTAGAAATCCAAAGAAAAGACATGGAAATGATAGACTGGATCATATCATAACTTCTAGCATGAGATCTGTTGGGAGCATTATTCCTTTCTTTCCAAATGTGCCACCACCATATGAACATAATAGCTTCCAAAGTATCACGTTGCAAAGTTGTAAGCTACAAATTTTTATACCACTCGGCCAACCCACTCGGCTCCAAACTCGGAATGTCAATATGAATCCAATTGCTAAGCTTCATGCGACACTCATCAAAAAAGGTACAAGCTTGGAAAATATGGCAAAGGTCGTCAATACCATTAGCACATAGATTACAACTAACCGTAACGATATCAATGCCCCGACTAAAAAGATTAGTTTGAGTAGGAAGAATGTTGCGAAGGAGCCGCCAAACAAAGATATTGATTTTCTTGGGCACTCTTTTATTCCACAAAGTATGTGAAGTGCTAATGGGAAGGGAGCAGTGATCTATGACTCTATGTACCTGTGAATGGAAGCAACATAAAACGAAGATTTACCTTGAAATTTCCAAAGCCAACGATCAGCACCAGCCTCCAACGAATTTGGCAAATTGTGAACCAAATCATTAAGTTGAGCGGTTTCCAAACCAGTACGGATATTACGCCTCCAGTTCCATCTCCAATTCGAATCCTAGAATCTTTGTTGGACCGAGCAATCTTTATCTGTTTCTAATGCAAATAACCGTGAATATTTAAACATGAAAGCCATGTCACCACACCATGAATCTTTCCAAAATTTTGTATGTTGTCCATTTCCAACACATCTACTGATGACGTTATATGGCATATTAAAATTCCCATGCACACTATGAATCACGTCCGTAATATTTTTCCAAAGACCTTTAGATTTGGCCGCCACTTTTGAGAAGCAATCCATTCCATGAATATCAACCACGACACGAGCCCAAAGACTATCACTATTAGTGAGACCGTGCCACCTCCATTTATATAAAAGAGCCATATTCATGGCGTTAAGGCTCCCAATACCAATCCCCCCATCATCTTTAGCAGACAAAACCGAGCCCCATTGAGACCAATGCATTTTCCTTTTATTCACCGAACCACCCCAAAAGAAAGATGCACGTAAAGCTTCCAACTTTTTAATTACCGATTTTAGGAACACGAAAAATAGAGAAGAAATAATTACCGAGACCCCCAAGAACCGAGGAGATGAGAGAAGCGCGACCACCAATAGACAACAAGTTAGATTTCCAACCCGATAACCTTTTAGTGAACTTGTTAACAATCGGGTCCCATGTAGAGACCCGCTTGGAGCTACCACCAATTGGAATACCCAAATATTTAAAAGGAAGATACTCAGGTTTACAGCCAATCATACTAGCAAGATGAGAGACCTCATCACGAGATGCCCCCACCCCAATTATCGAAGATTTCTCAAAATTAATCTTGAGACCCGAGACACCATAAAAAAATCTCAAAGCATTGGAGACATTTGCCAAGTTGGACTCAGACCAATCGCCTACAACAATAACATCATCAACATAAAAAAGAAGAGACCATTGCTAACGAAATTAGATAAAGCAATATGTAAACCCTCCGTAGCAATGATGAATAAAAACGGAGCCATAGGATCTCCGTGACGAAGGCCACGTTGAATGGGAAATTCTTTGGTGGGGCTGCCATTAACTAAAACTGAAGATCTAGTAGATGTAAGACACGCTTTAATCCAATTAATCCATTTGTTACCAAAACTCATGATGCGAAGTAAATAAAGAAAATCCCACGACAGAGAATCATCGGCCTTTGCAAAATCGATCTTAAACAACATCATCTTTTTTTTTTACACTTGTACCAATCAATCACCTCATTTAGAAGAAGAAGTCCATCAAGAATTTGCCTTCCTTTAATGAAGGCCGTCTGCTCAGGACTAACAATAGAGTTAATAACCTTGGCAAGACGGTTAGCCAAAAGCTTAGAGATGATTTTATACTGCAAACCAATAAAACTAAAATCCGACATCAAAACCGGACTGTTAACCTTGGGAATTAGAGTAATAAAGGACGAATTACAACCGATAGGAATATGCGCCTTACAGTGGAAGTCCGAAACCATCTTGACAATGTCATCTTTCAACAATTCCCAATACTTTTTAACAAAAGCAAATGAGAAACCATCGGTCCAGGAGCTTTTTCCCCGCCATAATTCCAAATAGCACCTTTAATTTCATCCAAGGTAAAAATATCTTCAAGAGAACTCGCCTCCTGAGTCGAAATGGAATTAACCAAAGAAGTCTCAACAGAGAAATTTGCCCCATTAAACTTTTGAAATTTCTTGGCAAAGTAATCGCGAAAGCATGACTTGATATCGACAGGGTCCTCCAACCAAACACCACTATGTTTGATGCCTTTAAGATTCCCATTTCTTCGTTTCGTATTAATAACCGCGTGAAAATATTTGGAGTTTTCATCTCCTTCCACCGCCCATTTGATTTTCGATTTTTGCTTCAAATCCTTGACATGTCGATGATTGTAATCATGAAGCTCATGCAATAAACATCTTCGATTCTCTGTTAGAATATCATTCGTCCCATTAGTAGCAATATCCCAATCCACTTTTGCAATTTCAATAACAATGTCATCTTTGTCACGCTTGAGAGATTTCATTTTTCGCCAACCTTTTATTTCCGTTTTTAAATTCTTGAGCTTGAGTTTGAGCAAATTGAAAGCATCATCTGAATTCAAATAATCCATTGACTTCCATTTAGTTGAGATGAAATTATCAAAGCCTTCTTCCAACATCCATGAATTATAGAATTTGAAAGGTGTAGGGCCAAAATCCAAATGTTTTTGTTTCAAAAGAATTGGTGTGTGATTTGAAACCATCTTGTCTAAAGCCTCTAAAACTATATCATGCGTCGAGTCAAAAAAATCTTGGTTAAGCAAAAATCTATCTAAACGGCTCGCCTTGGCCCCGTCAGGAGACAATCTAGTGAACTTATGACATCCCATGTTAATGTCAATCAGTCGACCTCTATTGATGAAGTCGATGAAGTTTGCCGCATTGGACGAGATAAATGGCATTCCCAGTCTTTCATCACTACTTTTAATAAAGTTAAAGTCCCCACAAATAAGAAAACAACCACTATTAGTATTCATGAATTGTAAAATCTTTGCCCAAAGATCGACTTTCTTGTTTTCATTTTGAGGTGCGTAAACGTTTATCATGAAACAACTGAGATTAGATTGCACCCACGTCCCCTGCACAACAACAAAATTCTCTAAAACAAAATTATCGATCATAGAAAAGACCGTAGGATCCCATATGGAAACAATGCCCCCCGATCTCCCGTCAGCCAAGGATTCCACATGATTAAAACAAAAGTTACCCCAAATATCTTTAAGACGAAATAAGTCAGAAGAGGACATCTTAGATTCTTGAACACAAAGAAAATTAATACGATACTTTACCAGGATACGACTAATCAACTTTCTTTTAATATCACATCCGGTTCCACAAGTGTTGATAGAAAGGATATTCATTGGAAACCTTTATCGTCTCACATCCTGTTGACAATTTGAGTAAAAGTACGAGGATCGTCATTAATTTCAAATCCCATCGATTTCCCCACCTCCAATATAGCGCTAGTTTTCTCCATAGCCACCGATGACCCAGATGAAAAACAAGTCAACGCCTCCTTATTGATTTTGTCATTGCGATCTAGAATCTTAACGGGTTTATCAAAACGTTCAAACTGGTCCAAGTAAACCCCTTTTATGAAACCAGGGGCGCCCGATGAAACTGAAGCCGAGCTTTGTTGAGGTCTACTGGCCGGTGGACATGATTTGGAACCTTTACGCGTAGCTTCTTCTTGTCGTATTATTCTATCCAAGGAAAAAACATCATTTGTCGCAGACTCATCAGTTGTATGGACCTCTGTATTAACTTTATGTTTTGAGCTTGTTTCTTGTTCAACATCATCAGCCTTTAGTTCTACCTCCACTTGTTCAGATTCCTCAATTATAGTAGCATTATCCTTGTCAATTCTTTCAGCACCATCAACCTTTGGCTCAACACCTGCTTGTCCAGATTTCTCAAAGTTCATAGAAGCAGGTTTATATGCCTCTTGCCCAACTTTGCTACCATTTTGATCTAATATTTTCTCCTGTTCAACTGCATTCGCTGGATGGCTACTAGAATATGGACATTCCGAGTTATTTTTGCACAAATTAGAGTCAAACTCGGCAGTAAATATCGAAGACTCATCAGCATGCTCTCCATCCTCAGAAACAGCTTCCGACTCCTCCACACTCTCCCCACATGAATCACTTTCAGAATCCGACTCAGATGTATCCGAAAAAGGTGAGAGAATTTTGGGTTCCCATGGCGCGAACTCCTTAATCCAAACCGTATAAGGTTTATCATCCAAAGACACAGTCAATTCTTCGAAAATGAAGCTCCTCATATTAGTTAGCAAGCAAACCTTAGCAACCGAGAAAGCACTTACCCATTCAACATCGTAAAAAATCCAGATCCCCACGGTTTGATAATGTCGTCCCAAGTTTGTTTAAACCAAGCCCCCATAGGAATTCCATGGATTTCGACCCACACCATACGTTCGTCCGGGACAAAAGATTTTGAATGTGATTTGCAAACACTGAATCTGCTCTTTAAAACATCATTAGCCAAAAAATTATCCTTCGCTTCGCGAGAGACAAAGGATACCAGAATCCACCTACCGCCAATGTAATTAACTCCAACATCAATAAAACCTTCCGAAGAGAACCATTGATGAACAGATGGTATGAAAGAAGGATCAAGAGCTTTCAGCAATATAGACTAAGATTGAGATGGTTCCGACTCCACATTAGAATTAACCTTGACAATCCTACGCTTAATTGAACATAATTGTCCACCTTAGGGATAGAAATAGCCTCTTTGTAAGACTTCTTGGCCCCGTTTGTAGAGGGAGGCTTAGGCTCCTGATGTCTAGCATTAACCTGATTCACATGAGTGACATTATCTTTTGCTACCACCAGTTTCCTAGAATTAAAAGTTCGGTTGAATTTCATCACATCTGCAAACACTTTATACTTTGCAAACCACATCGAGTTTAGGTTCGATCTCAATAAATCTGCGTTACTCACCTTAATGAACTGTACAAAAGCAAAACGTTTCCCAGCTTTGGATAATCTATTGGCGATAAATAAATCTATAACATTGCCCCATTCAGAACATCGTTTCCATAGATTGTTATAGGATACGTTATGCGGGAAGTTTGTAAGATAAAAGGAAAGAGACATCCGTTCAATAATGGATGTTTTAGGTTTAGGGTTTGTATGAGTATTACCATTGCCGCCATGTTGATCCTGAAGATTCCCATGCATACGATTGGAATAGGACCCCTTACGATGCTCCACTTGTTTCCATCCTCGATTGACCTCCGACAATGGATTTTGAAAGCCGCCGTTGTTCACTTCTCCCGCCTCCATTCCCTAGTTTATGATTGATTTTTTTTGGTTAAAAGATTTTGATAGCATTAATGGAGAACTTTTGATTGGTTTAGACTTTTTATATGACTAGGGGAAAAGTCTGTGCGATGCACGGTATGGATAATAGTTTATTGTTGTCATGTTGTAGTGTGTTTGAAATGGAAAGCGGGCTGTTGCAAATGTTAGCAGATAGCCAAAGGAAATAAGCGAAATAGGCTGAAGTCAGGACGTTTATGCAATCAAGCTACACCAAAACAATATCTATTCCATTGAAAACATAGTTCTTAAAAGCAAAAAAGAGCAGTAAACTGTTATGGCAACAGGCAAACAAAAGATACCCAAAGTAAAAAACATCGTCCAGGGCATGTAGCATGCTCACAACTCCTAATCACGAAAAACTTGTATCAACCAATCTGACCAGTTCCATTCACCTGCATTTTCTCATCACCTTCACTCTCTTCTACAGACTCTCCAAGGTACCTGTACCAGACATGAGAAACAAAGTTAACCGGGAATAAGCAAAATAACAGTTGCCAACTTGCCATGAATGTGCTACATTTCTTACACCCAGGAACAGGTAACTTAGCCAAGATTAGCTTTAGAAAATCAAACTTAGTCTTTTTGCAAATCATAGTTATAACTCGAATTTTAAAGATGCTCCAAATAAATATCTGAATAATCTACAAGCTTAATAGAGTCATTACTTTCATATATATATCAAACCATGAACCATCTAAAATCTACACTTGCATTTGTTGTGTTAGCATGTTTTGGCATAAGTATCAAAACAAATAGAATACAAAATAGCCTTCGTGTTATTTACCTCTATCTTAAGTTTCTCCAAGTCCGGGGAGCTCTTCATCATCAGAAGAGCAATACTTGGCAACCCATATTTGTGAATGAGACTTGTATCCTCTATAAATAAGTATTTGCGGTGGACTAATGTAGTCGGAAGCTTTTCTGGAAATCCCTCGTCCGCAAAACACTTGACCCATAGCAAAATAACGCATAAAGATGCAACAAATACCGCACGTGTATTCTAGAAATCGTATTCATAATGCAAACGTGTACAAAGGGCAGGAGATGCCTAGAAATTGTACCAGTTAGATCAATGCTTTCATCCCTGAGTCAAATAATAATATAAGTGTCATTAACCGTGGAATTGTTTCCGATTCTATTTTGATACCAAAAAATTGACTTGCAGCTTTTAAGACATATCTATAGACACAGAACCACTACTTCTTTTTGCCTTTCCGAGTATGTTATTTGTTCCACCACACACATACCTCACTCGTGGAAAGGAGACCCCTGACTCATAGCCATCGCACCAGAAGTTGCGGTCCCTGCATGAAATCCCCTTCCTGCACTTTCTAGTGGTGCATGTAGACATATACCAACCATTCTTAGTTCGGACATGGGTAATCTCTACCTTACACCTGAATGTTGCAACCTGCAGGATTTGTAAACAAACCAAGTTAGGAAACGGAAACACTAAAGGATCCAATAGATGATGTGGAAAGCCAGGTACCTCACCTCTCTTGTCGCGTCCCCATTGCAATATCTCTCCAAGTGTTCCCACCCTTGTTTCCAATTGCATGATGGGCGGCGTCAAGTTGCTAAGATCGACACCACTACAAGCCAAACGCAGAATCTTGGCTATCCATTAATTAAAAAACTTGAACCAAGTCCCCATAAATTGAAATCCGCAAAACCAATATTTACAGAAAAGTTTCATTCAAACGAAAGCTTACCGCAGATGGCCCGAGTTTCCCAACTGGCATACCCTGTACAAATTTAGATTGTTTCCAATTTTAGACTAAAAATAC
>JAOEHQ010048618.1:0-10110 GCA_025447715.1 Asclepias incarnata
GGTACCGGGAAGTGGTACCGAGTCCCAAGTGGGATCGGGACCGGTATTGGTTTTTGATGGTTTGCGGGATTGGGACCTGGACGGGACCGGGAAAATCCCGCAAACTACGGGATTTCCCGGTCCCGTCCCGATCCCGCCTTATATGGGACCGGGACCGGTACCACATTTTCGTGATTTTCGGGACCGGTCCCATGGCCATCCCTAGTCCACTCCTTCCTTCAGCACACCACCACCCTGCTCTTCTTCCGACCACCTCCAACACCGCCGAACCACACTCCACCACCTCCACCTTTTTTTAATGCATAAAGTCGTTGGGGGGTGGGCCCCTTTGCCATTCATCACCTTCTCTCTCCTCGGCGACCAAGCGCCCTCCCTTCACCGCCGAACACCGACCACCTTGCGGCGGTGTTACCGCCTCACCGCCCCACTCCCTCCCCCCTAAGAGACTAACATGCATATCTATAAATCTATAATACTTATTAAAGCATCTCCCTCCCCCTTTTTCTTTCTCTCAAATAATGAGTTGATGTATCTATGTTACACTTCAACATTATTAATAATTTTAAACATATACACTTGATATACTTATAATATCTTTATTAATTTTTTAATTATATTTTTCTTATTCGTTATTTAATTTATTATAACTTATATTTTATAATTTTTAATTATCTCCTATATTTTGCACGGGTACTATGCTATTATTTTCTTACACAATTGTTTGGTTTGAAATTAACGTCGTCATGACACCTTGCACACTGTATATTGTTACCGACGCATCTCGTAATTTCACAAAACCACTTGAGTTAGCTCAAGTAGTCAGCCACCACCTACAAAATCTGGACCCCACCATGTGATGTCCTTAAGTAGCATAGGTTCTATCCTGCTTGCAAGCATGATTGGGTAATATTTAGGTATTGTGTGGGGTATTGGTTGGAAGTGTTTTACGAAAGATGTGTTCCCACCAATGCAATACCGGGGATCAAATGGTTCCCTCCGATTTACCCTTTTTTTTAATACATTTCACGACCTAACAAGAATTTCTTCCAAAATATGTATATGATAAATCGATTCGCTCCCATCCCATCCAAATGGATCCCAAATTTTGATGCAGATAGATGCAAAAAATATTTATATATATATATAGAAATGGATGATACATGTAATTGGGTCTTCGAATACCATTAAAAAAACAAAAAAATACTGTGTTGAAGTAAGTCATGATTTGTATATTAACTAAATAGATTACTTAATACAAGTTTTGTAGAAGTGTAAAGCTAAAGTTAATGATGCAATTACATCACAATATATTTGTTTTATACCAAGCAAGTAGTTTTTTTTGGTAATGGCTAATGCAGGCAGATGCATATATGCTAATGGCTAATGCAAGCAGATGCATATATGCTAATGGCTAATGCAGATACACACTGGGAACTGAAATGCCGCAAAATATGACATAAACCTCTAACCGCAACTCACATACAGAGCATCAAACGTACCAAAACAATCACCCTTGCGACATTGTCCCTGAACCCAGCAGTCATAAAACGATCACTGCACCTATTTTTAATCTTGTGAATCAGAATGACTTTCAACAATGATTTCTACCACAGGTGATGCACGTGGGGAGTGTAATAGAGTTTTTAATATCAGCATCTCTTCATCTTTGGTAACTTCATCACTCAGGTATATGCTCACGTTCTTCAGCATAGGTGACTTGGCCAAGATAAGCTTCACTAACTCCATTGAATGCTTCAAGTAAACAAAATCTCCAATCTTGAGTTCATTCAGATTCTCTAACCAAATATCCGAATAATCTTCAAGTGCAAGGGATTGCATCTGTGATGTCTCAGATGGGTCATGATAATATATCTATATGAAATGTCAAAATATTCCTTGAACGTGTTAGTGTATTTTGGAAGATGAAAAATTAATACTAATAGGACATATGATTAGATTTATGGTATTTACCTTTAGCCTAAGTTTTTCCAAGTTTGGGGAGCTTCTAATTACAAAAACAACAAAGGGAAACGCATATTCATTAAAGAAAAACAGCTCCTCTATATAGAAGAATTTGAGGTGGACTAATGTAGTTGGAAGCGTTTTTGGAATTCCGTCTTCAGCAATGCACTTGAACCATAGCCAAAACATAAGATTAAAAAGAGAAGTTTATTTTACTGAGTTGAATCAATCATACTATATGTGGATAAATATTACCGGAATGACCCAATACAAAATAGATAGATGCTCAATCACTGGTAAACACTGAAGTAGCTCGGTTATAGTGGAATTGTCATCATTAGTAATGCTGCAATCATCTACAAACTACAACAAGTTACAATATCAATGGATAATTATGAAAGTTTATAAGAATTGATAATTTAAAAGAGAATCGACCGTTAGTAAGAACTTACTAGAATCAATCTCTTAAGTAATGGACAACTGGATAGGAGATGTCGAAGTGTTTTAGCAGAGATGCTTACAAGTCTCAAGTATAAGGTTGTAAGGTTACAAAAGCCATTGAATATTGGCTGGTGATCAAGTTGACACTGCACAAGACGTAGGTGTGTTAACTGATGCAACGAGAATATAGATAAGGGTAACCTATAATCACCAGGACCGCTAAACTTAAGTGTTAATTTCTTGAGAGCATTGTTCCTTGACAAAGTGATAATTATGTGATCAATTTCAATGCAGGTGTTATCCGCGTCCATGATAAGGGTGAACTCGTGTATAGGACCCTGGTGTAGTAAGAGAACTTGGTATATAGCATGTAAAAATTGGAACCTCTTGGGAATAGATAGTTGATTCTCATCAGTTGATACTTCAAACATATACTCATTAAACTTAAGTTTGGGAACGTTGGCCCACTTGTACCTCCATTCTCTCGAGAGGATACATGTCCTTGCTGCCTCTTGAATCGGGTAAAGACGACATATGATGTCTTCTATTATGGGTGGAGGAAGGGTGCTGATTCTATCTATATCCAAACGTTGGGCTTTCATCTCTGGATATTCTTGTTGCACCAGCACTACATAATGCTTGCAAAAAACAATTCAGTTTCAAGGTATTCATTCTCTTCCATTCTGGAATTTACGTCTATATACACAAGAGTTGAGTGCTTGGAAATGTATCCGACATAACATGAAATTTATAATATGTATCTAACTTTAAATGTCATTATTGTATGTACTCGATAGTATTTTTGTTGATGTGACAACTTATATGTATGTCACCTCAACAAAAATATAACACCCTGTACATTATAATAGCAACATATAAAAGTTGGATCCACACAATAGAATAGATGTACGTTCGATGCATAAAATGTCTGCAGTCTGATTCCATATCTGCAACTAAAGATACGGTCTGAAGGTCTGCAAACGGCTGAATAAAGAAGACCGTTTGTTTTGTAAACTAAAGACTATGGATGCAATATTGATTTTTTGTGAAAGACAACTGAACCAACAAATTTATATTGTTCCATTTCTGCAGCAAATTTATAATCTTGCTTAATCTGAATACATCTTTTAAATACAAATAAGATCCTCCATTGATGTCGTTTATCCTGGTTAGATACAAAAATTTATAAACTAATTCTTTAAATATATAACTTGAAAAGCTTTAACAAAAACATGATAGAAAATTAAAATCAAAATAAAACCAAGATTATAACTTCACTATACATAATCACAACCATATTTTAATTAGGTGAAAATTGCAACCAAAGAAAAAAAATCAAATCAGAGACAAACCTGGGATGGTTGCGCAAAAGGGTGGTCGGTGAAGGTTTCGGCCGGGGAAGTACTGGCCGGAAAATGGTTGGCCGGCGAAGTGGGCTTGCCGTAGAAGAGGCTGGCTGGCGGCTGTGATTAAGGGGGTTAGGTTGGGGGAGTGGAGTGGGCAAAAGGGCGTGAGTTTTTTTTTTTTTTTTTTGGCGCTCTTTCTATTTAGAAGATAAAAGAAGTTTTAAAACAATTAATCTAGTCAAACTAATGGGTCACCGTGCAATGCAACGACTGGAATATGTCTTATAAGAACTCATTATTAATTTTATTGTTAAAATATACTTGTAGAAATGAAAAGTTTTAAAAAATATATAAAGTAAATATTAATTAATATTTAAGATGTGAGAATTCATTAAATATATAAGGTAAATATTAATTAAGATTATTAATTTTTAAGTTGGTTTCAACGGGGACATAGATAGGATAATATTATACATGTCCATTTTAAACAAAAATCCATCATACATACCTATTTAAAGAAAACCTTAAAAATCTTAGGGGACATTTAGTTGGAGAAAACATCTCTTGTTTCTATTTTTGTTTTCTAAGAAAACATAGAATATAGAAAACGCGACCAAATCATAATTTTTCAAAAAAAAATTCAAGAAAAACAGAAAACCATGTTTTCCACTTTTCAATGGGAAAATAGAAAACATTTTTTTTTTTTTTTTTTTTTCCACTTTTTATTTTCCATTTTTCAAATTTTAGAAACCTCAAATTATATTAACTCTCCCCCTACGCCCCCGCTCCTCGTCACCCACTCACCCCTACACCCCCGCCCCACTCCACCAAGTAGATCAGAACATGTTTTCTAATATGGAAAATGAAAATAGCATTTTCTAGTTTTGAACGCGTTTTCAAAATTTTCATTTATTTTCTAGAGATAGAAAACTCCTTCCATTTTCTAGAAAATTAGAAATGAAAAACTAGAAAACATTTTCCACAACTAAACGCGCCTTAGGGTTTCAATTTTGTGTTAAATATGTGATATGCACGTGTGGTTTTTTTTTATCTATACCCTTTTATAATGTAGCCTATCTTATTTCTCAACTAAAAAACACGGAGAAATTTTTTAGAAAGAAACCAATTTCTACCCCAAATGTAGAGAAATTAAAATACAAAGGATCCCGTTTCTCTAGAAATGCATTTCTATGCCTTTTGATTTCTCCAGGCTACGAAACAAGTGAAATTGAAATAATATAGTACTAGATTTATATCCCGTGTGATACGTGGGGTTGCCTTAAAGTCCCCTTACCAAACATGCCCTAAAGTCCTTAAGTATGCTAAAATTACTGATAAGGTATGCTCATATGGGCAAGAAGTTGAATCAAATGCAATACATGAAGCTATTATGAAGAACGTTTTTACGAATACTAGAAGAATTACGAATATTGTAGTTATGAAGTTCGATTTTAGTCAGCTCATATCTCCAATGTTATGAACCCCTAGAAGTGGGCACCGTAAGGGCAGATCTATCTTAGTGCCCGGGGCCCCCGGCCTCCTCCGTTTTTTTGCCCCGTAGTGCTATTTTATCCGTAGTTCGTTCGAAAAATTATTTCTCTTAGTATTATTTTGTGGATACCGTGACTTTCGTCCCCTCCGTCACTTTTGGCCCCCTCAGTTACTTTCCTCAAGATCCGTCACTGAGACACTGTACAAAATTCCTTTTTGGTTCAGTTGTTTGTAAACTCGGAAGCTGGAAAAGATGTTTAAACAAGAAAAAAGAAGCTAATTCTCTGGATGCAGTCGTTATGATTTGGGCCTTAAATTGAGAGGAGAGGACCCCAATGGCCCCATGTATTAGACAGAAGCTAGCCCAATGATATTAAATTTGGATTGCTTATAACTTTTCCGTGTTAGACTTTGTGATAAAGTTAAGCCCACAAATAATTGGGCCCATCAGACTTTACATAAAGCTTTCAGGAATTTCATTATTGCACATCCTCACAATGACCATCAATACACATTTATTTGTCTAGTGTCATGTAGCAAACACATTGTGGGTAGGGCTTTTAAATCGTACATTTATATACATACCAATTATATTGTACTGCCTACTTTAAACGACTTTGCGAAAATAACATGCAAACAAATTAATATTTTTTTTGAACGGCAAAATGAATTATTATACTAATCAAAGAAGGCCACTAGCAAGATACTAGTGACCAAATGTACAAAATCTAGATATACAATAAGTCAACAAACTAGATTCATCCCGAAACTTTAACTGCGAAGATTGCAAAAGGGTTGGAAAAAAACTCGTGCCAATTACAGTTGCCCGAGACACGAGAAAAAACCCCATCAAACAAATTAATATTGAAATATTAATTGACATGATTATCTTAATTAAACTCTTATCATCATAAGCTGTTTGTTCATATGCAAATTAGGTTGATAAAAGTATATAAAAATTATGATTATAATAGAAATAAAAAATAAATACAAAAATATAAAGTCAAATTTTAGTTGTCGTTGCGTGAAAAGGACATCGAATTCATAGTCAAAACTATCAATTTAAGTTTTTCCTTTCTTTTTATTTATTTATTATTTAAAGAAGACATTTCTTTGTATATGTGATATTTAATATCTGCGAGGTATGGTTTGATTTAATTTATTTATATAATAAAAGGAATTGAACCTTGTAATATTCGTTGTTTATAATAAAAGTCTAAATTTTTTCATCGTTGTTTAAAAGTTTATATACTAAAATACATGTTCATTCGTAAAATTTCTTCAACGGACTCCTATTCTTCGACTTGTGCTTATTAGAAATGCGGCTGTGTTTAATCAACAAAACATATCAAATTTAGTATATTAGAAAGTTTTAAAAAAAAGTATGGTAGAAACAGATAACAATATATAATTAACAATATTAAAAGATTGGGCAATGTTGGGTGGCTTTTAAAATTTTAAAACAACAAAAAAACAACATTGTTTGAAATAACAAAACATCATGTGTATATTATTTCTTTCCATCAAATTTTATTGAAATTTTTAAATCAAACGGTCTTTTATTATATCAGTTAAATTAAAACCTTAATAGAAGGTACGCAAACTTTCACAATATAGTTCTTGTGTTTTCTTTAATTTTGCACCAAAAAAAATCTTTACATCACCGTAAGTATCTTTAACTATTCAAGCCTTTAACCTATGATTTCGATCATACGTTTTAGGCAATTGCCTTTATGTTTGGCAATACTCAATATGCGCGACAGTTTCTAACTGTTGCGAAATTGGCCTCTCAAAGCTTGATTATTTTTAGGTGTTGTAGTCTTGGTTATGGTTTAAAGTTAATGATCAGTATATTTTACTATATGACTATTCTACTACATATGAATCTTTCAACCTCTTGTGTTTCTATACAGTTTTCTTTCTGAAAAAAGATATATTTAATAGGATTAAGATCCTTTGAAGTTGAAATACTTAAAGTTGGTAAAGAATCAGTTAGAAACCTTCAAACATGATTAAAGGTCCACCAACAAATAAATAATAAAAACCTACTATTTTGCTCTCTCATAATTTATACCAGCAACTTTTGAGATCTCAAGTTGGTAGCGGCGATCTGATGGTGGCGGCGACGGGTGGTGGTGGTGGCGACTGGTGGTGGTGGTAGTGACGAGTAGTGTAGGCTATTGATTTAAAAGAGGTAGTGTAGTTATTTTAGGAGTTAAGAGGTTGATGTTATAAATTAATTTCATTAAGGGTATTATAGGTATATCAAGTGGAGATTTTAAAATAATAAGTAAAGAAGAGGGGTATTTTGGGTAGTTCAAAGTTGAAATTTGAAAAAATAGGGGAAGGGTTGATGCTTTATATAGTAGTATAGATATAAGTCAACAAATGAGACTTATAATTAAAAAAATTTGACTTTTGAGATCTCAATCATTTTTTCAAAATGTGAAAGAATTAAACTGTCAATTCATAAATGGTATTATATATAGGTCAACAAATGAGACTTCTAATACAAAAAAATATCTATTAAATGAGCTTTATATATATCACCACAGAACTTTATATATAGTGTGGTCTAGGTATACTTAAATGAAGAACACGAGAATGAAGCAAATGGATCCACGTGGAGTGGAAGGAGCCTTCCGCTATTGTAACCTAAGATTCATTTGTAGCTATATATGATTTTTTTTTCAAACGCCGTGAATTACTCGCGAATATGAAAAAGTCTAGCATATGCTATTTTAACCGGTCCGGGTTAGAGAGTTTTTTCGCTGAATAGATATTCAATTTAAACCCCTTAATGAGAAACCTTTATCATCTAAAAATCTGAAAGGATAAACTCACTAGAGATGAAAATTAAATAAATATGACAACCCCAAATATGGCTAGAGATTATTTTATATTAGTGTCACATCAATTAAATACATGTGGCTATATATGTAACATATATATGTTTTCTAAAGCCTCCAAAATCACTAGGTATATATGTAAGGAACGCCATAAATCCCGGACTACTTTATATAAGTGTCACGTCAATTTTTTCATATTTGGTAAATACGTTACTTTCATCTGTGATATGTCATTTCCACATTGATAGAACCACGACCTTAGATGATCATACCCCATTTAATTATGCTGTGAGACAAGAAACAAAAATCAATGTGCCCGGTCGGCTTTGAGCTGAGATGAATCTTGACCCCGAACATGATGAACAAGTAATTTCTACTATATTATCATATCTTAATAATAAACATTATTATTATTATTATTATAATTAAATATTATAGAATATAGAATAGAGATTTTTTTACACTTCTGAATTCACTTATGTGGCCTGTCAATAAAAAGGTTTTTTTGGCCACAAAGGAACAAAAATATTGAAAGGGAAAGAAAAAAAATATCACACTTGAGCAAACCCTACACGTTCCATAAAGACATGTCGACGAATAAATCCATATTATCGACAAAACTAGCATACCCCACCGTCTGAAGTGGTGGTACCATTAGTGCCTCAGCCATGCTGGCAAGAAACCCTGGCATTCCAAAGATCTCTTCTTCATCTAGATAATAATTACCTGATGAGATCAGCTCTGGCTCATCCTTAATCTTCACCACCACAACCTCCTTATATCTAAACGCCTCCGCAGCCTTTGCCGCGGCTTTTTGTATATCCTTTATATTGCCAGACTCCGGGAGAGGCAAACGGTACACCGAGTCACGGAAATTCAGACATGCGGATGGACCCCTCATTGCTAAAACAGCCACATCATGTGCCCTGGCTGCCATTTCAGCATTTGGATGTGTCCCAAGCCAAACCCTAGACTGTGTGTCTGGATGTCTCACCTCACAAACCCACTTGCCGTTGTTCCTACTTCTTACTCCCCGATAAACCGGATGTCGGGTCTCTTTAAACTTCTTCCTTCCTGCTGGTTTCTTCGGGTTTTTAGAAGCCAACATCACTTCTGGTTCAGAATAATCAGAAGAAGTTGGAGAGGTTGCAATGGTGGGTGAAAGTGAATGAAAGAAATAATTAGATTCGATAAATGAATCCATATATGTAATGTATGCCTAATTATGCTCGTAGCTTTTGTAATTCACTAGTGAAGTTATTGTCGAGCTTTGAGTTATTGATATGCAAATGGTGCACTATATATATGGATATATGTATAAGATATTTTGTACAATAATATAAATATATAGTGTCAAATTAAGTTTAATATACTCCTATATATTTTTAAAGATTTGTTATTATAAAATATAAATAATAATGTCTAAGTTAATTTATTGGAGTAACATCAATAGATATTTTTTGTATTAAAAGAATAATGCATGCAGTAGGTAGCTAGTCCAGTATGTGTTAGTTGCATTATAAAAAAGACTTAATTATTACATAGAAACGTAATTAATTTTACACAAATTATTATTATTTTATAAATTTCAAAACTTATCATCTAATATTTCAAAATTTTATTTACGAAGATTTAATGTAAGATTGGATTTAACCCGACATTCTAAAAAAAAAAACATTTGCTACTAACATATATTAAAAACATAATGTTGTTGTTTGTTTTGTTGCAAATTTGATATGAAAAATCGTGAATCAACCAAGACAATTGTAATAAAAATCAAGCAGGAGTAGTTGTGAATTAAAATAAACTATTACAAGATATAAAAATAAAGTTATTGTAACCATACTTTAAAAATATATGTCATCAAACAGAATGCTTTAAACTTTTTAAATATTGACTACGTCGTGTGACACATGTTAAACATATACTATACGTATATAATCGCATATATATATATAGAGGTTGGTTATTATAAAACAAGTATTAAGGTAAAACAAGTAAGATAAGATCTTGACCATTAG
>JAOEHQ010048619.1:0-10109 GCA_025447715.1 Asclepias incarnata
AGGGAGTAAATTATGGGTAAATTATGGGAGAAAGGGATGATGTGGCGCTGATGTGACAGTGATAATTTGATAATTTGAAAGTATGGATGGGAGAGGCCTAACAAACGTACTAGTTTGCCAATTAAGAACACATCAAAGACAAGACACTCCAAAAATAAAACATGCTAGCCTATATAAAGAAAATAATGGAGCATATATATGCTCCTCAAATCCCACTAAGTTTTGTACACTGATTTTCCTGAATATAATTGACCAATTCCTCCTTTTCCTGTCCAATTTTGGGAGTCCAGCAGCAGGTTCTTATCATAGAATCATATCATAAAAATGTACAATAAACTGTTTAGACGTGGCAGGTGAAGGTTATTTAAGAAGTTTATCTTACAAATTATATGTATCCCCGACCGGAAAGCTTGACTATATTCACAAGTTCTATCTTGTGGAACCAACCGAGCTCGTGTTTAAAGGTTGTAACTTATACACTAGAGATTTCTGAAGCCACAACCACTAGGCTACCTTGTTTGGGGGTCAGTGATTTTTCATACTATTAAACCATTACCAAGTCTAACGACATGAATAAATTCAAATTGCATAGTTTTTCATAAATCAAATAAATATATGTACCTCACAAAATTATCTAAATTCTGAATAAATTTATCATTAAACTGCACATTACATAAAACCAAATTTTCTATAGGAACCAAGTTTTTAACGCTTATCAAATTGTTACAAATCAAATAGAACATCAAGTTTAATAGTAGCCACACACAACATACAACACTAAGCAGATTGCAACACATTCAATATGCACAAAGTTGTGGGGAAGGCTATATTTTTGCTTTCTTTTTAAACTGTGTTAGTTAGGCTTACCCTTTCTTAGCTAGGTAGGGTTCAACCTCAACTCTTAATGGAAGTGTCTATACTGTGAACCGCCCTCGCTTTCCAGTGTTCTTGAGTTTTTTAAGGGAGAGTCAGTAACGGAAGGGAAGGGAGGGAGGGGATTTTTTTTACTTCACTGTACACTTCACTTGCAGACACACAACTTCATTCTCGGAGACCATGTGAATGCTTCCTAGGGGTCACTCATCTTGGTACTACTCTCACATACTTAACTGTAGAGTTCTCATGGAGCTGTTGTGTTCGTATCTCCAAAATGTGTTGTGTCATGTTAAAAATTTGTTAGGGATCACTCGAGTTCATGAGCAATGTGGGATTCGCCCAGGGTGTTATAGTTTACCACCTTAAGGGCATTCCCAATAAAAAAAAGCTATATATATGGACTTTTTTTTAAAAATTTTCACCTCAAACTTATACTATTTTTATTGTTTTAAAACAAATTAACAACAATTTCTATTTCTATATTTTCCTACTTTTCTCTCACAAAGAATTAAATACTTATATGTAGTAACCTTCAAAGACTTGGCACAAGTCATGTGTCAAATTGTTGTTCTAATGCATCAAGTCTTTAAAAAGGGGTTTTCTAAATCTAAAAAGCTATTGATCAAGTTGGGATTCAAAATGCTATAACGGACTTATCGTCCTCTTTGAGCTTTGCCCCATCATCATCCCAAACAACACTTTTAACGGGGGCCTTCAACCAAATGCCGCCTTGGCTGTTGGTTATTTTAGTGTAATTGGATTAACCTGATGACCAATGGTGTCATAATAAACATCATATAAGTTTGGTGGTGCGGAGGTGCACGCTTATTTGAGTTTATTATGATATTAGGGGCACCGCCCCTAAGGAACAGATGTCCGAGGGCAGGGCCCCCGGTAGCGGGGTCCAAGAGACAGAGCCCCTGGCTGGGGTCGAGCTTCCCTAATGGCAGTTACCACCACCCCAAAATAGAAATGGGAAATTCCTGGCATTTTGGTTTAATCTATATGGTTCAAAATTCTCTTAAAACATAAACATATTTCGTTCTAAAATTCTCCGAATTGTATCCGATCAATTCATTTAGGTGAACCACCAAAATAGATTTGATCTGAAAGTGTTGTCACGCCTTTTAGAGATTCCGGGCAATTGTTCGTTTACTGAAATTTCCCCAATATTGGCTATCTCCAATGGCAATTTGCTTGCCAATATGCTCCACCAAACACACCGAAGTATTAATTTGCTAACATTGGAGGTTCAAAATGCTTGCCAATATGCTCAACCAAAGTACTTCAAAGCAAATTGATGGCTATCTCCAATGTCCAATTACACTATAATACTAACATGATATTATTAGACTGGATACACATCCTTTCAACTGTTAGTCTGTCCAGTCTTCTTATCATGCATGATTTAATAGCTAACCTTTCGTGGTACATGCCTTCGTGAATTTAACCCAATCATGTGTACTGTATAATTAAATTGGTCGCCGATTTTGTATTGGATATCCAAGCCGGTATGCATTCTGAAAGATGCTGTTGAGCAGGTCTTCTAAATGGGATGAGGCATTGCATATTGTTAATGACGAGGGTTTTAGATCCTTTTATAAAGGAATCTGGTTAATATTGCTCATCGCCTTACGTACACAGTAGTTCCATGCCTACGAGTAGTACTAAGCATGTTATTTCTCTCCATTTATTAGTTTTAATCTAATACTAGTAATAATATTGTTTTCTGCTCTTTATGATGACGTTATTTTAGTTTATCTAAAAAAATAGGTAAATTGGAAGGAACCCTCTGATCCCTGGTACCATTTTGGTACTCGCCAATCCCATCCCGTAAGAGACATGCGCCGGTAAGATACCTCTACTTAAATCCGCACATGCTAGGAGTCGAACCCCCGCCAATAGGTTTTCACATGTGTGGCCCCAAGTTTCAAAGGCAACGGGTACCGATTGATCTATGAACACTTAGTTATTTTGTTTATCAATAGTATAGCTATTAACTTATTTCTCTTGTCATTTACAGTTGCTAAAGTCAATCCCAAATATAGGAAATAAGACTACCCAATAAGACTACCCACATCAGTGTAGAAACATTCTTGATTTTATATATTACAGATTATATCCTGTTGGTTCTTTCCATTTATATCAGTGTCCTAAAAAGCTTTGGGCAGAGTTAGTACGTCGATCAAGTGTTTAGCTATTAGCTGGTTAGGTAGGTCCCCAGATGGTAGTCTAGTGGCGGGGGACATGCTGCATAAAAGCGGAAGCCATGGGTTCATATCCCTATCCCATAAAACATAGTGTTATGTGATTTGCCTTCACTCGTGTTTGTTGTGGGACAGGTTGGTGGGGGCCCGATAATGGGTCGATTATCTATTTATTAGCTGGTTAGGCAAGGATTATTTGGATAATTAAGTGGACACAACAAGGGACCACTTATAGCAGTTGGTACAAAATAGTCTTATAGCAATTGGTATAAAAATAGCCGTTCATGTTAGAATTATTTAGTGAAAGTGAAAAAAAAGTGAAAGTGAGTATTGCTAGTAGGGTGTTGGACCAAGTATTGCCATTAGCTTTCCTGTTTCTGAAACCTTGCAGTCAAGTTGGAGCTCTGATCGGTAGAGACTCTGCTCTTGTTAACCTAGAGATTATGTTTCAATTTCTTTGCAGCCTAGTGATAATATTAGAAATTATAGGCTGGATGTTTCCACTGTATATGTCGATCAGTCTTGCTTGTGGTAGTCTCTCCGCCATTGCTTTTTCAACATCTGAGTTTATCCAATGGATTATGGGGGAGGAAACAGTTGGAAGGAGCTGGCGAAAGGGCCCGTGTTACATTACTGGTTTACTTGGAACACTTGGGTACATCATGTGGACCGAAGGCTTACATTGTCTCTATAGAGGGATGCTTTCAGAATACTACAAAGTCATCGCTGGTGTAGTAATCGCTTTCATGACATACGATACACTCAAGAAGCTTCTATATGACATGCCTTTATAGATTTATTCTAATTCTACCTTTTTAGTACCAGTTGTTCATAAAGACACTAGATTAGGAAAAGAATTTATGCTTTTTGTAAATTACACAGGCTGCTATGTTGTCATTGACGCCTAGAGTTAAATTTCTCGTGAATAGGTTGTAGATTTGGATACGCTTTTTCCAAATTATGAAGCATTGTTAGATTAGATGTAGACCTGAATCCTGAAAATTTTGATCATATATGGTAAAATTGTGTTTGTTTTCTTCCTTACTTCTAATTGAACTGCAGAGTAAAATGGTTGAAAATCAGTCTTAATATATTTATTGGAAATTACAACTTTCTATCAATCAAATGGCAATTGAAAAATAATTGAATTAAATTTATGTTTGTTTTTCTTGATTTGATTCTATACTTCTTTTGTTCCTAAACGAATCACTATTGGTGTTTTGTATTTAATAAATTTAATCTTTTTATCCAATACCTGGTTTATTAAGTACAAGCCTACAAGGTGCAAAAGACCTGTATGTCTGATCAATATCCGGTAACGTGTTTTATAGCCTTACACAGAGAGCCAGTGAAATACTTGAACTAGAGGTGGTAAGTTTGACCCGATTGCTTATGATTGGGTTGATTGAGCCGATACCTTTACAAGCAACACTAATGTACCTTTACGAGCAACAGTCCAGTACGGCGCCATCAGCAACATGCACAAACAGAATATTCATTTAAATATAGAATATTTTAAGGTAATTGTGAACCTAGTCTTACACCAACATACAAAATCTTTCTACTAAAGTGGATCATAGAAATCTTAGAAAGCTAAATATAATTTCACTGCATGTTTAACACATATCCCTACTACTACAGGACTGCAAACTTATTTATATGCATCTATATATGAATGTATCAAGTTCTTTCCCCGTGGACATCATCTTGGTAGCAATCAGCCACTGCCACTGCGGCCTTTTTCTGCACATTCTTGTACGAGTATCTGCTTGCTACCAACACATACACACAAAGGTTTGCTGCAGTGCTTGCAGCCAATAATAGATAGAAATAGTCTAGACGGCTACCATTCAAATCCTTTGCAAACCAACTCTTTCCTGACACTTTTGTAGTCACATGATCAACAATTGTGATCAAGAAACTACTTAAGAAATTTGCAGCTCCGATTACACTTAGGTACAACGCGATTCCCAAGCTTCTCATTGAATCAGGAACTTGATCATAGAAGTATTCTTGAAGTCCAACCAAAGTGAACCCATCTGCAATTCCAATAAGAATGAATTGTGGTGCTAACCAAAACACACTCATGGTGGCCGAACCATGTAATGGATCGTTTTTCACAACGGCAAGGCGCTTCTTTTCAACAATGGCAGACACGATCATTGTTGTGATGGAAAACACCATTCCAATTCCTATTCTTTGGAGAATATTGATTCCTCTTTCGGTTCCTGTTATCCGTCTTAATAAAGGGACTAAAATTCTATCATAGACTGCCACCGAAAAGATCATCCCACATGCGGCTAGGCCATAGATTGAGGCTGGGGGAAGGACGAAGCGATGGGTGATCCTGCGGTCCAGTAACGCACCTTGTTTGATGAAGAACGTCGTGGATTGTGCTACACATAAACCAAATGGTAGCGTTGTTAGCCAAATTGGTACCATGTTCAGAAGTAGCTTCATTTCCTCTACTTTTGTTACAGTCGATAGTCTCCATGGATTTTGATGTTTCTTGTTGGTTAAGTCTTGTTCTTCGATAATTGCAGCTTTATCAAGAAACCTATATATGATTGGAAAACTTGGTATTATAAATCAATTACTTTGTTATATAGCAATGGGAAAACTTACATGGAAGCTAATTAAAGTTGTATATTTGTAAATAATAATAGTTTAAAGGAATAAATTTGTAATTAGTTGATACTTATATAGTTTTGCTTTGTATATATATAAGCCAACTTTGGCTTCAATTAATGAAAATGGAATCATCTTGAAGCTTTACAGTGTATCCATTTTATAAGTTTTACAGTGTGTTACGTGAAGTGTTTATGCGGTATAGGAATCACCTTCTGATTTCAATTATAAGTTAACATACACCCTCCAAATCTATTTACCCTATTTAATTTTACAATATTTTACTTACCCTTTTTTAAAATTTAAAATATTATATAAAGCTTAGCAAAGTGTATATAAGTCTTCCATACAAATAAGACAAGAAATTTGCTTACATGAAGCTTCTTGTGTGGCAAAGGAGCCTTTGTTGGACTTTTTCTGATTTGGGCACCTCATGTAACTCTTCAGGGTTAGAAGGGCAAGCTAAATTTCTCTTAGCAAATGCTGCAACACATACTTGTACCATTGGCTTTAATGGGCTTCCGGGCTTTCTGTATCGATAGAAAGGTCTGCCAATGAGGAAGATCATAACCGAACAAGCCATTGCCACGGTGAGTATGATATCTGCTTGACCCCAACCTACGTGCTCTTGCACATAGACAATAACAGTTACACCAAGCAATAATCCAGCACAAAGGGCTGCGTTCCACCAGTTGAAAAACGACATTTTCTTTTTGCGTTCATCAGGGTGATCATCCTCAAATTGATCAGCTCCAAAGCTCTCTAAATTGGGTTTATGGCCACCGGTTCCTATGGATATCAGATAGATTGCAGTGAAGAACACGATTACATGGATCTTCCTTGGTTCTAAACAAAGCTCGTGACTTGCACATGGTTTTAAGCTTGGAACCATACTAGACATCGTTAAGAGTATCAAACCCTGTAGGCAAAAATTGAACATTACCAAATCAATCATGTGTTTGATTATAGTTGTGCTTTCAATTTATATCAATTTCTCATTCATATTGTAACCGTTTTTAAGAACATAACAAAAAAAAAAGCAGCAGCATAAAGGCTTTGATTATTCAAAGGTAAATTACTTTACAAGCAAACAATCCAGCAAAGGTTACCAAATGGTCCAAATGCACCATGATTTACTTATTTAGACTCTTATCATGATTATATTTGCTATTAGAGGCTAAAAATATGAATATATAGAAATGCAGCAGTAATGATTTGGAAAATCATGTTACCATTAGATAGATAATGGACGATAAAAGAACCATGGGGAAACGTCCCAAGTAACCATCGGCTAGAAAGCCTCCAACAAGCGGCATTAGAGTTGTTACACCGGTCCATTGATTTGCACTCTTTGCTGATGTCTTCACGTCTTGATGGATGACCTTGGTGAGGTAAATGATCAAACTTGTTGCTATTCCGAAGTAACTTAGCCTCTCTGCAAACTCAATGGCTGCAAACAAGTTTGACATTAGTACTTACCGTATCACAAAAGCTTAAAAGCTTACTAAATTACGATTCCCCCCAAGTATCGGCATCATTACATACCATAAATGAATCTTCTTTTCGTATAAAAGATGATATATATATATATATATATATATGTCTAAACTCTTCTAGATTAATACAAAGTTTCTAAACAGGATATAAAAATTTTGTTTGATATGGAATCATAGGATAGAATCGACACATCTTTTGAATTGTTAGTAGACCATCCTATCAACCAATCAAAATCCAACTTTACACAGCTTTACCCTTTTGACTTTACTTTTAAGGTGCAATTATAGCCTTCCTTTTGATGTACTGTAGTATACACTACTTTTTTACTGAAATATGATCCAAGAATATTGTTCTTTGATTTAACATCTAGTTAATTACTTTTATGGACGTTAAACAACTAAAATTCTTTTTGATCATGTCCAATGGTAAAAGCTTTTGATCAAAAGCTTTTTTACAAGATTTTGAAATAAAAATGAGAGAGGATGATAATTTAGTTCAAATACTTGGAATTTACCAACAACAAGCCGGGTTGGATCAGTTAGTGAGCTCATTGCCTTTGGAAATAGAAGTTAAAGGTTCGATTATCACTTCTTTTGACTTGGAGATTACTATTTCATAAAAAGTCTTTGCCTCTCCAATGATAAAAAGCCGTTTAGAAAGCTTTTATTAGAGATGTTTCGCAAATTAAGTTGGATCATCCATACTGATAAAAAGCTTTTCTGACTTTTTATCTTAATACACAACTTTTAAATTTTTATTATAAAAAAAAAAAGCTATGAGTTAAACCTCCTCCAATGCAAATGATTTTTAGAAAAGCTTTTTTAAGCAATAAACATACACCTAGTGAGAGACAATCAAATAAAAAACCAATATTTTTCCAAACTTCAAAAGCTTGCTCAATTAAGCCAACCTTTTGTTAAAAAAGCTTTTCTTTCCAATGCTATCAAATTATATAACAAGCTTTTTCAAATAGTAAAAAGTTTTCTACCAAGCTTGCATTGAGATTTCCTAAATACAAATGCATATATAGATTTTATTGATATGTTATACGAGTAATTATTATTCATAATACTAAATATTATACTTCGATCTCCGTAAATTAATATTAATTAATATATTCTAAATAAATAAAAGTAAAGGACTTTAATGTATTGACACTATTGACGTACAAAGAGACATGAATTTTCTTTCCAATATATGTCCCATGTATCAAGTTGCTTAGATCTTGATTTGATATTAAGTATTGGGTCTATATTCACCACTAAAAGAAAGCAATAAGACATATTTCAAATAGTATGCATGTATTAATAAATAGAACTTACTGTATTATTTTGATAGTATAAGATTATTTAACTATATATGTTTCTAAAGGTCAATAACGATTCACTAACAAAAATGGTAAGCAAAACGTACACTAAATTACAAGTGAATGTTCCTAATTGACTCTTACCTATGTAAAGTTTTGACATGCATGTAAGGCATGCCGATATTTGACATCACTAGTTATGCATATAATAAGTGATAAAGAAGAAGAAGAAGATGATCAGTGCTGTTACCAATAATGAACAAGGCCGCTTTCCAAGCACCGGTGGAAGCACGAAGAGGTGTTCGACCTCTGTGATCAAACGAAGAATCGTAAACCCATTTTTGTTCATCAATTTCTAGTTCTTGACCTTTTTCAAGATGCTCCATGTATGTATCACTAGCTAGCCAATTAAGTAATGTTTTAAGTTTAGAATATTGAGGAAGAAGATGTGGTTTTTAATGGGAAGCTTTTGTGTTGTTTATATAGTGAGAGATTCTGCTTTATCTCCCCTTTTTAGTGGGTGGTAATTCAAAATGTTTATCTTCGATCAAGTGAAGTGGTCAACCATTTATGATCATGTGAAAAAAATCTAGTGATATTTACTGTCATATGAATATAATCAACCTTATTGATCACATGCTCAATTATATAGTTACTAAAAAAATTTAAATTGTAAATTGCATAAAATTCTTAAACTTCATTGAGTACATGCAACAAAAGGTGATTACCGATCGCTGTTTTTAAATTGCCTAACACACAGGTATATAAAAAATAGGTTTGTTATTATTGTTAACATATTTAAAAATAATGTAATTAATATATAAATATATAAATAATGTATACATTAAATAATCTAAAACTTAAAAATTTCAAAAATTAAGACACCCTAATTTGCTTTATAAGGTGATAGGGATATATGTGTGTATATATATATATATATATATATATATATACACACACTAGATTATAAAGCATATGGTTGTGTCTTGAAATTTTAAATTTAAAATTCACAAATTTTATTATTTTACCCTTATACTTAATACTCTAATAAAATTCAATTGGTTGAAGTGAGACATCCAGTAACTTCAATAATTAGGAGGTCATGAGTTCAAGTCTTACATGGAACAAAAAATGAAGTTTTACATGTTGGGTCAGGGGTTTTCTCTCATCTATGTTGGATTTCCTCATGTGGTATTGGAATATGATCGGGTGATACCACTGGTGGCACGATAAAACTCCGGTGGTTCTATGGTGATCCAAATTAGCCGTTTAAAAAAAATACTTAAAAATTATCTATATCTATACCTATATCTATACATTTTTTGAACGTTCAATTTGGGCATGGACCTGCGAAAGACCCAATCAAAAAATTCAGTGAAAAAACTCCATAGATTTGTCACTTCAAGGAGTCAAACCTAAGACCTATGGCTAAAACCAAGAAAACCTTCTCATAGTCTCCTGACATTTGTCAGTTAATCTATGTCTCATTGGTTTATAATATAATCTATATCTATATCTATCTATATATAATATAAAATTGAGTTGAACTTAGACATAAAGTTTGCAATAAATTCATTAGTTATTTTAAAATAACA